>JAQZBX010015926.1:0-37017 GCA_029593785.1 Cabassous unicinctus
CCCTTGCTGCTTGTGCTGCTGTGTCCATTCGCTGCACGTCTTCTCTGTGTCTGCTCATCTCCCCCTTGCTGTGAGGTCCTGCCGCATCAGCCCACGGCGCCGCGCGAGCCGGCCCGCCCCCACAAGGAGGCGCCAGGAAGCGAACCCGGGGCCTCTCATATGGTAAACGGGTGCTCTATCCATTGCGCCACACCCGCTTCCTGCCGTGAGGTTGCTGCATCAGCCCACCGCACCGCTCAGGCCGGCGTGCCCTCACGAGGAGGCCTCGGGACGCGAACCCGGGCCTCCCATATGGTAAACGGGGGCTCTATCCACTGAGCCACACCCGCTTCCCATGACCATTTTGTTTTAAAGGGAGGGGGGAGCTGCTTGTTGTGGGTTACTTATTAGGTAGTGGAAATCTGACTTCTGTAATCATTTCATGGCATTCTATATCCTGATTTAGAAATGTTTTAAGGGGCAGTAACTCAAAAGACAGAGAACACGATGCTTCTTTCTTCATGGGATAGCCAAAATTAGATTACCTATAGGTAGCTTCAATCTCTGCATGTTGTACTACCATATTTTGGGCAGAAAAGTAGAATAATACTTTATCTATCCAGGATGACTGAAAAATGAATTATTGTGGATAGCCAACTTGTGCAGTTCTCTGCCCTCCTTTAAAATTTTTTCTAAAAAGCATTATACACCAGCAGTCTTTAATGGAATGTGCTAAACATAATTTTACTATTTTTTAAAATTGTTTAAGGTTCTCTTTATAAATGTTAACTTTTAAATAACGCTTTATTCAGATGTAATTTACATGTTATAAAATTCACTTTTTAATTCATTGGCTTTTAACATGTTCCCAGAATTGTGCAACTATCACTATTTAATTTTTACAACTAATTTTAGAATATTTTCATTACCACCAAAAGAAACTCAGTACCCTTTAGCAGACATCATCTATTACCTTCTCCCTATCGCCCCTCTCAATCACTAGTCTACTTTCTGCTTTTAGGATTTGCCTGTTCTTGACAGTTCATATAAATGGAATCACAATCACACACTATGTGGTCTTTTGTGGCTAGCTACCTTCACTCAACATAATTCATTTTCAAGGTCCAACCATGGACCTTGAAGCATATAGTACTTCATTCTTTTTTTTTCATTCATCCCTTTTCCCCACTTTTTGGCTTTTAGGAATAATGCCCTTATAAATATTCACGTACAAGTTTTTGTGTGGACTTATTTTCATTTCTCTTGGGTATTGTGATGGTTTGGAACTGTATGTACCTCGGAAAACGTGTTCTTAAAGTTAATCCATTGCTGTGGGTGTGGACCCACAGTTACGGTGTGGCCACCTCAGTCAGGATGGGCTTAGTCCTATTACTGGAGCCCTTTACAAGAGCATGAAATTCAGATGGAGACAGAGAGAAAGCCATGGAAGCAAGAAGCAGGAGACCAGGAAATGCGGCCGTGTGCCTTGTCATGTGACAGGAACCAAGGCTCGCCGGCAGCCAGCCCCAGAAGCCACACCAGGAGGAAAGCACCGCCCTGACAGGCCTTGATTTTGAAGCAGACTAGTTCAGGGAGTGAAAAGTCGAATCTGGGACCTGGCAGAAAACCACGGCTGTGAAACACGTGGCTGAGGGAAGGACCCCACCACAAGATGGCTGCTGGAAGAAGCTCGCGAGAATTCCCCATTTGGAACAAGGTTTCACCTGGGATCAAGGAAAAGCCCCGGATGTTCTCAAGGCGCCTTGCTATTGGGCCTCCGGGGGAACTGACTGGTGGGGCAACCAATCAAAACAGCAAACAGCTGGGCCTCCTTCCCCCAACATTAACAAGGGGCGGGGTAAGGAATAGTTTAAAAAGCAAGCACAGAAGTTAAACCAGCCCCTTTTCCTTGCCGTTATCCCCTTTCTCTCCCTGCCTGGACCAGCACGGAAGTAGACCTGGGGACTTGTAGTCTGTAAATCCGCCCTTTTTACCCTTTTCGACCTCTTTTTTCACCCTTTGTCTCTCTCTGCCTGGACCAGCTCACAAGTATATCTGGGACCCATAATCTGTTATTTTCTTTCTCTTCTCTCATTTTCTTAATAAAACACTGGCCTAACTAAACTGGCACGTTCTTAAATTCTTTTTTGTAACAAAGCCAAGAACCTAGAATAAATCCAGCAACAATCTGAACTTTCTTTTAGCCTCAAAACTGTAAGCTAATAAATTCCCACTGTTTAAGCCAACCCATTTCATGGTATCTGAAGAATGACCGAACTTTTGCAAAGGGACAGCACCATTCTACAATCCCATCTGTAAATGGAGATGATTTACAATCCCCAGCAATGAATGAGAATTCCAGTTTCTCCACATCCCCACAACACTTGCTATTGTCTGTCTTTTTAATTTTAGCCACCCCACTGGGTATGAAGTGCTATCATATTGTGGTTTTGACCAATTTCCCTAATGACTAATGATGTTGAGCAACTTTTCATATGCTTATTGGCCATTTGTTTCCTTCTTTGCAGAAATATCTAGTCAAATCATTTGCCCATTTTTAAACTGGGCTGTTATTTGATTGTTGAGCTGTAAGAGTTCTTTGTAAGTTCTGGGTAGAAGTTGCTTACTACGATAGCAATGATTTGCAAATATTTTCACTCATTCTATAGGTTGCCTTTTCACTCTCTTGATGGTGTCCTTTGAAGCACAAAGGTTTTTTAACATTAAGGAAATCAATTTATCTATTTTTCTTTAGTCATTTGTGCCTTTGATGTCATATATAAGAATCCATCATCAAATCCAAGGCGTATGTTTTCTTCTAAGAGTTTTATTGTTTTACCTCTTATGTTTAGGTCTATGGCCCATTTTGAGTTAACTTTGGTAATGATATGAGGTTAGGGTCCAATTTCATTCTTTTGCATATAGCTATTCAGTTGTCCCTGAACCATTTGTTGAAAAAGCTATTCTTTCCCCCATCGAATTGTATTGGCACCCTTGTTGAAAAACAACTGACCAAAGACACATGGATTTATTTCTGGACTCCCAGTGCTATTTCATTGGTCTATATATCTATGTTTATGCCAGTAGCACACCATCCTGTTTACTGTAGCTTTGTAGTAAGTTTTGAAATTGGGAAGTTTGAGTCATCCAACTTTGTTCTTTCTTTTCAGGATGGTTTTGGCTATCTGGATCCCCTACACTGCCATATGAATTTTAGGAGAGAAACTTGTCAATATATGTAAAAAAAGGCAGCTGGGATTTTGACAGGAATCACATTAACTCTGTTGATCAGTTTGGGGAGTACTGCCATCTTAATATTAAGTCTTCTCCTCTATCACCATGGAATTCCTTTCTATTTATTTAGGTCTTCTTTAATTTAAGTCCCATCCTTAAAGTGATTAAACAAAGGCTAAATGACCATCTATTAAAAGTCCTGTTTGGATAGAAAAAGACTGGAGTAGATGACAGCTAAGGTCCATTCTAAAACTAACATTTTAAGGGTTTGAGATACAGGTAGGAGGCCGCGGCCACTCAGAAGAGTTGGCAGTTGACTTTATGGCAAGATACAATATTCAGTGGGAGTCTGGAGTCTCCCAGGAGTGCAATATGTTTTGAACTATTTGTCTAGGGGAGCCTTTTGTGACAGTCATTAAATTAGGTGTGAAGCTGACAGCAAGTTAGCTTTACCTTGGGGTTTTACTGACACCCAGTGGTGATATGGTTATCTGTCTAAACTAAAATGTTAGAGAAGACACTATATACAATTAAATGACCACAAATAAAAATGTTTACTCATGACTGTATAAAACAATAAAAAATGTATTCTTATTTTGAGTGCTATTTTAAAAAAGGATTTAAAATTGTTTAAATGATAGTTTATCTTTAAGAAATTTTTATCCTTAAATTTCAAACACTTCAAATAACTTGATTAATTTATTTTGCTTATAAACAAATCTATAAGGCCATACTGTTTCTTTTACCTCATATCTTTCAGTTATGCTATTTTCATGGTTTATGAAAAAAAATCAAATACACTATCAATATATTAAATTTTACTTCTGTAAGCTGTTATCACAGAAACACAAATGGAAAAATTATAGACACCATTAACATTACTGTGACACCGTATCTTATTCAGGTCTCTGACTGTGAACAAACTTGGAGAAGGCGTGTTCTGGTTAGACTTTAAGTACTATGGTTAAGAAACAATAGGTGCAATACACATTCATGATGCTCAATGATCTCCAAATAGGATAAACTTGAAGAGTTTGCCAAATGCCAATGACAGAGAATCCTGAAAGCAGTAAGAGAAAAGCAACACTTCATGTACAGGGGAGCCTCCATACGATTAAGTGCCAGTTTCTCAACAGAAACCTGAGCGGCAAGAAGACAGTGGGATAACATATTTAAAGTGCTAAAGGAAAAACCAGTTAACCAAGAATTCTATATCTAGCAAAACTGACTTTCAAAAGAGGGAGAGAATGGCTATTTGAGATATAGTGTATATACTATATACTATATATATATATACATATATGATGTATATATATATATGCTTTCTGTGATTCACCTATAAACAAAAGAGAAAAAGGAATGTTTCAAATGATCCACAGTAAGTAAAGCATATGAAAATTAAAATTATAGATAAAAATATTTAGCAAATATGGTTGATATGTTTTAACAGCATAAGAAAATGAAACTTTTCTAGGATTAAAGAAATGGTTACTAATATCATTTGGTATTTTAATATGACATGCAAAATGCTATTTTCCTCCCAATTACAACTTTGAGAGGAATTTAAGTTCCAAATACTTTTTTCTTCCACAGGCTTCCCACCCTCCCACATAAAAACTACATCTCTGATAAACGCAAACAGTGGTACCCACAGTGAAGACCCCTTTGAGGAGGAGATGTGGGGCTGGCCCAGGAGTCTGTGCTGCTGAAGGGCTTCACAGACCCCTGCTCAGCGGGAGCCAGAGTGGCTTCAACACAACGACGCCTACAAGCTGCCTCTCCAAGCTCTTAGTGGTAGGGGAATTTGTGTTGGGGATGACAATATGAACTTATTTCATATTATTCATTTTACTATTATTTAGCTTCTGTGAGCTTAGTGATAATGGAAACAAAAGAAAGGAATAGAACTCGTGAGAAGAGTAATAGCAAATGTGGGCAAAGTCAATGCAAACTGAAGATTTTTATGTGTCCAGCCTATTACAAAGGTGCTTATAGTGAATCTTCTAGATATATGGAACCTAAACATATCACCTCATAATTCACCATGAAATCCTTTGCATGTAAACCTATAAAGCCATTATTGTATCTTTCAACGCTTATCTTTCAGTTATGCTATATTCATGGTTTATAAAAAACAGAAAAAGTCGTCTAAACTATGAATGTGCTTGAAGAAACTCTTCATAAACATCAAGAATTAAAGTTTCCTTTCAATATTCTTTTTTCCAGATAACTATAACCCCAATTTCTCTGGGTTACTCTTAGGGACTATCCCCTAATCTCTTAATTATTTTCTTTCACTCTAAGATGGAATAGAATGGCAGTTAAGTTATCCACTTTCCACGTGGGCTCTGCAGATCTCTATGTATTTTAATAAATTGAATTAATTTACAGAATTAGAGAGTATAGATCTGGATGTTTTAGCAACGCATCTGCAAAGTGTTTAATGGACTGGATTATTGTAAAGGAGGATGAAAGCCGTGGAAGATTATCAACCTCAAATCCCTTCTGGATGGCTTCTTAAAGTTTGGCTATAGATATTTTAAATTAACAATAATCGTAATGCAATAATTTTATTTACAATTATTCTCTGTGCCTCACAAGGACTCAAGGTTGGTTAGATTTAAGATTTGGGTTCCAGCGTTTAGTCTTATTATTCACTACGTTTGTCACCTATGGCAAAGCACTTAAAATCTCTGAGCTTTGGCTTCTTCGTTTACTCTGTTTACCTAATTTAGCTCCACTGCTAAGCTATAGAATGCATGTACGCTGTATTTATTACGTCTATCTGCAGGCCTTCCACAGTGTCTGCCACAAAGCAGGAGCTCAGCTAATGTTTGTTGACAGACTGAACTAATGATTGGCTAGGAAATGAGAATGTCAACATCGTCATGCCTGCCTCAGAAGGTTGCCCTGAGGTTTAATTTATGTAACGACATAATACGTGGGAAATGCTACAGAAACACACGGTGCAGTTGCTTCTGCAAATTGAGAAAGTCTTTTTTCCATATGCAAAATGGGGATATGCTTTTGGTACTAGCATTTATTTTCTGTGGCTGCGTCCTGCAGGCTGGGGGGCTTACAGACGTCGTCCTCGCAGGGTTCTGAGAGCCAGGCGTGGGCAGGGCCGTGTCCCCTTGAAGGCTCTAGGGGCTCCCCTGCCGCTTCCAGCTTCCGGTGGCTTGTACATGCATCGCTCCACATCTGCCTCTGCTGACACAGGGCGCTGTCCCTGCGTGTCTGCCTCCAAATCTCCCTCTTCTCAGGACACCCTAATCCCATATGACCTCATCTTACTCCAATGCACCTGCAAAGACCCTGTTTCCTAAGAGGCCACACTCTCGGGTGCTGGTGGTTAGGACCTGACCATATCTTTTTTGGGGGCACAGTTCAACCCATAACTTACAAGAAATTAAGGTAAAGGGATTGATAATTTTAAGTTATTTCAAATCACTAGAGCTATATATCTACAAAGTATTCTGAGAAAACGTCTATATCTACGAATAGCCTCAAAAAACTTTAGTTATTGCTTAAAATTAACATAACTTTGAAGATAAAATAATCTGTAATTTTCAGTAGCGCAAGTAAATTCTCCAAACATGGTCAGATAAAAAAGTCAAATGTGAATTCTCTATACTATAGCAGTCATATTTTCCATCTTTTACAATATTTTAAAAAATTGAGAGACATGCTAATGTAGAAAAATCTGAGACATACTATTAGGTGAAAAATAAAATATACAAGCAATTCATTTACATGAAAATCAACTTATTTCTAGGTGCTCAAATACGTATGCAAGTGAATACCTTGAAAAAGGCTGAACAGGCACATAAACTGATAGCAGTGGTTACCTCTGAGGAGGGGAGTGGGGCTGCCTGAAGGCCAAGAGGGACTTTTGTTTCATTGGCATTGTCAGAAACTTTTACAGCAGAAATGTGAAAACATAGACGAGAACATATTACTAATCATAGAATCCCTTCTACCACACTTGAATACGGAAGACGGAAGTGGCAACTATTTGCTTAATTTTATACAAATAATGGTATATTTCTTGGTCCTTGGAAAGAGGAGGGGGCACTACAGCTTTCAGTTACACTAAAGCTAGGTATTCTTTCATGGAGTAAGTTAAACCGTTTTCCTATAGAGAAGAATAGCTCAATGGTTGACAGCACTGATGTCTAACATTAAATATACTTACTCAAAAAGAACTAATCCACATTAGAAGGATTAAGGAAAAATGCATTTGCTGGTTATCAAGAGTGGTAATGGGAAGCTAGTAATAAAACGTAATTCTCATTTGGGTTACAATATAGCCTCTGGGTATTCTACGATTCAATAAGTAAATTGAATATTTATTTGTTTCATTTTTCTTAGTTTTATTATTTCTCTGTATTTGATTTTCCTCTTGCATCAGGCACTGAGACACGCCCACCAAATACGACATAATCTTGTAGCCTGAGTGGAGTGGCTTATCGTTACCTGCTTGCTCGGGCTGCCGATGCTGCTGACCTGCTTCACTGCTCTGCCGGGCCCGTCTGCTGCAGCAGCTCTTCTTTCCCTGTGGAGCCCCTCCTTTGGGGATTCTCACCCTGCCCAGGGAAGCCTCCTTCTTCCAAAACTCTCCTTTCTTGGGATGGCCTTCTTTCGATATACCTTCCGTCGTTTGCTGTTCTTGGGAGGGAGTCACTGTCTACAAATGGCCTCTGTGCCTGGAACATGCTTTGTTCCTGGAATTCGGGATCCACCAGCAGATATCCCAGCGCTCCAGGGCCATCAAGCCCATCCTCCGGTTTCTGAGCCGGCTCTCTGCCCACCTTCTGTTCATACATATGCAGCCTCTCTTCAACCACCTCACGAATCAACACTGAAAAATGACATGTACAGAAATCACTAGGGTCTTCCATATTTTACTAGCTATAAGGCTGAATTAGAGATGAATATAAAACACTGACTAGGTGTTAGCTCTTCCCTATATTGTAACTTTTCATACAAAGTCAGCACACTTAACTTCTGTACTACTTAATACGTTGAACATGAATCATATTATCTGCCTGTTTTAACACAATGTCCTTTACAAAGTCATGATAAAATGACAAAATATATTAATGCTCACCAAATTATAGTAGGATTAAAATAATACTGAGGGTGAAAAAGGCAACCTTTGTCAATATAATTGATATACTGCAAGTTTAAATATAAAACTGTGAAATTTATATCTTTATTCAATTTGTACTTTCTACTGAAAAACTTTCAGAGATGACTTTTAAATAAAATAAAAGAACTTACTGTCAAGAACTGTTCTTCCCACCATGCTGTGTTCCATGGTTTTTTCAACTTCATTCATCAGCCATGGAAGGAATTCTATCTCAATATCTGTAATATAAAAATATAATAACTTCATTAATGTTATTTTTGTATGAATCATTAGAGACAGAATCTGTGCTTTTCCCCCTAGTATAACAGATTTATCAACATTGTTTCTTTTTTTAAATTTTTTTTTTATTTTTTAAAAGATACTTAGATTACATAAATGTTACACAAAAAATATAGGGATTCCCATACGAACATTGTTTCTTTCTTTCTTTTTTTTTTTTTTAACATTGTTTCTTAATACAAAATGTTAAATAGACTCAGAATAATTTTTCCTCTATTTTCTATTTATGTTCTGGCCAGTTTTTTCCCTATTGCAGAAGTAATATTTTCAAAATGATGAGGCTTTCCTTGGAGTCAAAGGATTTTAGAGCTTCCTTGACAGGCTATAATCCGAGATGCATCAGAGAGGCAGGAGGAAGACGTGGATCTAGGAGCAGAGTTCACAGCCAAATGTGATGCAAATCTGGGACTCAGCAATGCCAGCCAAGATAAAGGTGACCTCAGCTTTGCGGAAGCCGAGTGCCCTAGACGCAGGGCAGAGGGCATCTGAGAAGGCCATCTAGAAATGGGCCTGAAACTAGGCTTTTCCGTTCGTGGTCAGGCTTTTCAAGCTGAAATGGAAATCTACTCTACTGTGTAAGCATGTCAAAAACATGGTCCATTACAATATACATTTTAAAGTTTCAAAATGGTTTTTTTGGGGGCAAGCAACTAATTCTTATTTTCCAATAGGGTGACAATGGAGAGAATGATAGAATATTATATTCACGACTATAAATAATTTAAATCTTAGGCATGACTCCTATTTACAAGCTTTTAAATGATCTGTAACTGGCTTTTTCTGTATGTCAGCAATCCCTGACTGAAACGGTTGCTGGCCTCAGTGACTTGCTGTAAGTGGCCTAGCGAGAAGCCAAGAAGGTAGCATGGCATCATGGAGAGAAGAGAAGACTTGGAGTCAGAATTCTGAAGTTAGTCTGAGAACTAAATGCCTCCACCGGCTAGCTCAGTGCTTGGGAGCAAGGCTTTTAACTCGCTTCAGTTTCTACTTCTGAAAAACAGGAATGATATCTGTCCCATCTACTACTCCATGGTGCTGTTAAGAGGATCAAATGAGATAATTTATGTAAAAATATGGTGTAAATTGGAAAGTATGATAGAAATATAAGCTAATGATATTTGTCTGACCTTGATGAGAACTGAATACATAATCAGTGAAAATTACCATTACTAACATCTGATCCAAATGTATAATAATACTATCAGCCAAATGGAACAGGACTGGCACACGTAGCGCCGATTAACCTGAGGAAGAAGGGTGGCAGAGAGAAAATGGCAAGACTCTTCCCCCTTCATTTGGCCGGAGCAGCTTCGGAGAGCTGGCTTTGAGGGGCACTAAGAGACAGCTAACAGGCAACGGCAGGGTAGCGATCAGGCCTTCTTCTTCTTTTTAATCTCCAACACGTACGACAGTGAAGAACCCAATTAATGCCTGTAATGAACAGGTAACCTCAGCAGCCACCCCAACAGTGCTTGTGATTGGAACAGAAAGTCAGCTGAGAAAAAGCTGGTGACAAGGACAACTTACTCACAGTGCTCTTTATTGCCCACACAGTTTCCATAACTCCTAAGTCATCCTCATTTCACAAATGAGGAAACCGAAGGTCATGGAGCTAATTCATGATGCCGCAGAGGCCAAATTCCAGCCTTTTGACATCAAGGCCGTATTTTTTTTCTACAGTCCAATGTAGCATCTCAGTGGAGAAAAGCTAATCTCCTAAAACCAAGGCCTTTACAATACACCTCTTACTGGTAAAGATTTATACTTAAAGCAATTGACCTTTTAAATTTGTTTCAGGTTCAGAAAGATTCCAATTCAAAATAAAATGGGCACAAGATAACTTTGAGCCATTACGAGGATGCTTATAAATCACAGTTCATCCGGCACAAGCCTCCACAAACCTCTTTCAATGGGATCATAGAAGTAGCCACTATCCTTGAGACTGCTAAAAACGGATGGAAGAAGGTCGGCCAGGTAGTGCTGTGTGAACGCCCGCGCGGCGATTTTTTGCGTAGTCTCGTTATGCTTGCTCAGCACCTCCCACTGCTGCAGCTTGCGGCGCTCCTGCCGAGAGAAACACGCTCATAGGTGGTCTCTTAGCGACGGCGTCCTCCCCACGCAGAGTTTAGCCAAGTAAACGAGTAAGGTTTGGGCTTACAGCTGTATTTAAAAATGGGCAGCAAGGTATCCAATAAAGGTCCATTTTTTCATGGAGATTTTAATGAATTTCAACACTTGGTGGACACTGAATTCAGAAAGGCATAAAATATGGAGTCTAAGATCCAACTCCTCCCCTGACCCATTTTCAAGCAAAATAACTTCAAGAAATACATATTTGTACGGATGGTATCAAAAGAATGATAGTTTTCAATTCATTTTTAAATAGTATTATCAGAAAGTATTGCTGAAGCAAAAATTTTAGTTTCCTAGAAATCTTCAATTAAAGAACTTGGGCTAATGCATCAACTTGTTTGTAATAATCCTTTGAATTCAAAAAGTTGAAATGGTCCTGACGGCTATGAGAACCTCTTATTTTTTGTTTTTACTTCTTTTAGGCCACACAATATCTAGTAAGCTAAAAGTCTTCTCTATTTCCCTGTAGAAGAGGGAATATTAATATATTGTCTAATTAAATCTATTTTCAAAGTTTAAACAAATAAAAATTTAGATGATTTCTATTCATTTTTTTCATAATATAGTTCTTAACAGCAAAGAAACGTATACGTATTCTTTGATAAAGATTTCACTGATTATCTCCACAAAGCTTAGTTTGCCCGTGTTCATCTTATATTTGCAAACAAATGGGCCTACATTTACACAATCCTTTCCATAAGTCATATGCTCTTTACACAGTTAATCATTTATGTTGAAGGAAAACATAAAGTCTATTGATTAGGTATAGAGCAGAATTTCCCAGTAACGAATCTATTCTGCGTTGAAAAGCAGGTTCTTTGAGAAATCCTCTGACCGTGTTTAGCCTGGGCCCACTTTACAAAGCACGCCCTAAGAGCACACCACAGGCTGGCAGCTGACGCCAGGCCTGGAGGGCCCAGAGGAGACCGGTCCAGCGCTTCCTGACTGCAGGTGATCAGCGTAGTTTAAAGACTGGATCATGAAATTTTTCTCATTGAAGTTTCTAAAGACCTATGATCTGAAAACTATTCTCTGAGGACCCAAGTGCTCCGGTGTAGGCCTAAGGGTGGAGGAGAGGGCCTGGCCATGGGACAACAACCGGATCCTCTGCCTCTGACCCCACACCCATCCCCACCCCGCTTTTCCCTTTTCTGCCACTGACTTTTGGCAAATCAATATACTCCTTTCTCTAGGACTGCTCCCATCCAAGAATCCCTTCCGGTGCTGCCATGTACACATTTAATTATTCCATTTGGGAACTCAATTTAGGTATATTTTATGTCGGCTGCAGTTTTAGAGATGCAATGCAGTCAGTAAGTGAAAGATCTGTGAGCTGTGGGAGAGGAGAGGCCTGAGCACACATCTCACAGGCCATTTTCTAACCTCGATCCAGAGCTTTAGCTTTGTGACAAACCACACGTAATATGCAACAGAACCCATCAAACAGCCCAAGGCCGTCGAGGAAAGAGAACGAGGATCTGTACTTTTTCCTCTCGGTGCCGCCGCTCCTGCTCCTCCAGCCGCTGCACCTCGGCGAGCTCCACGTTGCGGAGCTCTTCATAGGCGTGCTGGCTGGCCCGCAGGTTGGCCAGCTCTTCTTCTTCCATTACTTCCAGGAGGGACTGCTCAATGGTCTTTCCCACCAACACCTCTAACATTGGTTTAACTTCAAGATCAAAGTCGAAGAGCTAAAGCACACAAAATAAAGCAAACTAAAAATCTGAATTGTGAGCCAAATGCTCAATAAAAAATTTAAAGAAGACCAATAGCAGGCTATTATTTAGGAGTGTCTTCAGAGCACCAGGCACTGTGCTGGTATTTTATCCATGCTTTCTAGTCCCCAAACAACCCTGCAAGAGACACGGAACAGCACTTTCTTTATAGGGAAAATCTAGTAAGTCAAAGTTACAAACAGATCTTGATGCCTTCGTCAAAATGAGTCCCAATACAATTTTAAGATCAAACTAAGATGCCTAAAGGAAATACCCTTGTGATCCTAATCCACTGCTGTTCCTCCTGGATTTTTATGGGTTGCTTTTGATAACAGCTCGATAAACTAAGGAACAAGAATAATAGATATTTTGATGATTCATCTCTAGGATTTAAAGGCAAACACACCCTTCTGTGTGGTTTCTGAAGACTTACTATATTTTCTTTTCTCAGTGACAGTTCATTAAAGTGCCTTCAAGTCCTAAATCTCATTTAAAGCACAATGCATAGAAGAAGCACTGCCTTCCCTGCTTCAATTTCATAAACAAGCCTGTTTAAGTATTCCATACTGATATGAAAATGTAATTATTTTAAGACTATTTTTTAACACAGATCATCTTCATAAAGTTCTCTATTCCACAAGCAACTAATAGTGGCTTTTTTTTACACCAGGGACATTATTTTTCCTTCTTTGGTACAGATCTACCTTATATACATATATTAAGCAAGTAAGCAAACAAATCAAAATCAAATGTATAAATATTCTCAGAATATCTCTAATGATTTCATTCTTGATCGGCAAAGAGGAGAAATCAGAATATTGTATTTTAACACATTTCTAGGTACTCCAGAGTAAAACTATTTATAGATAATATCTGGAGAGAAATATAGTAAGTAGAATCTTTCTGGTCCTTATTAAGCTTTTACCTAAACCCATCTTTACCTCATTTATAAAAAGCGTACGTTGAAGCCCAAAGCATGTACAGTACCTCTCCTTCCAGTATTTGGGTGGCCACATCTTTGCCAGTTTTGGAGGGAATAAAAAGTGGTGTTGGTGGTCTGTCCAAAAATGCATCGGTTTGGCATTCCATATCAACTTCTATTATGCGGTCAGCAATTTCTTCAAGGTATAATTCTAAGAAGAAAACCATATACACTGAGTATGAAATTCTGGTCTATTTCAAGCATATATGTGGACTTTACAACTTCAGATCCTTTAAAATAGAATTAATCTGATCATAAAAATTAATCTTAGAATGAAAGTGCTCAAATTTGAGGTTCAATTCACACATTGAACTAAGAGCTTTTATATATTTGGAAGACCATAGAGTTAATCAGGCTAGAACATTTATTAAATGTCTAGAAAGCTGTATGCTTCATATTTGGAAATGGAACTAAAGAATAATAGAAAAACAGAGGTGTGTATAAGATGAAAAGTACAACAGGGTACGGAAAGCTAGTAATATATAACATATGATATATATGTGAATGACTGAGTCCTAAGAGAGTAATTGTATAAAATTTTGAAAATTCCAGTTGTTTAAAAAAAGCCATGTAGCACATCACCATGTTACTTGATGTCATTCTATCCTGTCGATCACAAAGAGCTATATGAAAGCGCATCTCACTGCAGGCCTACTCCACACGAGGCAGGGCTGTGTGCTACCAAGCAGAGCATGAGCCCAGGAGTGAATGCTGGACGCAGGAACAGCATGTAACCCAGCCAAGTGACTCCTCCCGGGGCTCAGCTTCCTCATTTGTGAAAGGACCACGATTGCCGTGTACGTGGAGGCTTTGAAATAATAAAGGGAGATACATAGGTAGAGCACCTGGCATAGTCTCTGAGCTATAGGAAACACTCAAGCAAAGGTGGCTGCTACTGCGTCGCTTTGCTATTCTGACGGCATCGATACACGCAGCTCCCATGGAGCTGTAAACTGACTGGCTACTCTGGCCTCAAGCCAGGGGTGGACAGTGTGGAATGGCCCCCTCTATTCCCCCAACCACCTCCGAAACAGCCCTGCGTGAGCCCAGTCTCCACCCTGGCAAGGCACAAGGCGGATCTTGATAGTTATATGGCCCAAGGGAAACACCAAGTGCTGTCCGATTATCAAGAGTCTGTTAACAGAACAGCTGGACCCCACGGTTCTGGCTAAGCCTCTCCAGCTGAGGAAGAGGCAGCCGAGGAGGCAGAAGACCGGCCAAGGGAGGCCTTGTGTGTGTGTGTGTGTGTGTGTGTGTGTGTGCACGTGCGTGTGCGTGTGCGGGGGGACAAGCCAGGTGGGAGGAAACAAAAGGAGAGGACAGAAGAGGCCAGGGGCAGAGCAGACGGGGCTCAGGGTGAGTAAGCTGACGCCTCTCAAGGGAGAAAATGCCCAGACAGAAGGAGATCCCATTCACATCACTCTGCTCTCCTGCAAGAACTGATGAAAAGAACAGTGATTCGTGCGGTATGAAAAGAAAAAGTGAGAAGTGATTCCAGCTTGAGAAAAGAATATGTGAAAAGGGCTGAGAGAGAATAGATTGGTCATAAAATTATTTTTTTTTAAGCCACGCCCCACTTTCAGCCACATTCAACACAACAGTAACATGTACTCTTTACTCATTTGTTTAATGAACTTCAACACAACAATAACATATGCTCTGTATACATTTGTTAATGAACAGACGTGCCCCTACGTGAGCTGGAGAAGCTCTAGACAGCATGTGAGATAATACAGAGAAAGGACAAATAGAAATGAGCCGAGACAGAAAACTGAGCCAAGCCAAAAAGGCGGGAAGGCAATGGTGGCACACCTGTCTGCACGTCCACATGCTTTCTGCCTTCCACGGGCTCGGGGGTCCGTGGTCTGAGCTGCTCTCTGGCCCGTTTTCTGGCAAGGGCCCTGCGCTTAGCCTGCTGCCGCCTCTGAAGCTCTACAGCTTCAGGATGACTTGCCTAAGGGGACAGGAAAGGCTTTCAGAATGCAGAAATATTTCTCAAAGCATATAGGACTGCCATTCGAAAAGGGATTCCTGAAGGGCATAGTAATAGTAAGTAAAAATACATAATAATAATAAGTAATAATAATAAGGTCATAATAATGCTTCTTCACTACCAGTGACTTAATCATTAAAATTTTATTGGAACTTTGTTAGATAATTACCAAGATGTCTGGCAAAGCATAAAAGTAACTTCAAAGTATGGCTGTTATGTGGAATAAATGGGACTAGAATTCTAATAAATATTTTTCCTCATTCAAGCATTTCTTTTTTTAACCATGAATTACTCTGGTGATTATTCAGTTAAAATAAATTTTAATGTATAGTTAAGAAATTGGAAAACATTAGCATTTTTTTAAAATCTGAATTTCAATTGGACAGAATTTCCTTAAAAAATATCTAAGTTCTCAAAGAAAACATCCTCAGTCCAAATGAAGCCTGTTCAAATGTACAAAAAGATAGCTGATTAAGAGATTAAAAATATAATCATCCACAGTAGTTCTGCAATATTTGGAGCCCTGTGATTTGATACCTGCATCTTAGTTGTAGCCATTATCTAGAACTGACCTGTCTTATCTCAAAACAAATATTAAAAGAAAGTTGAAAGATGAAAGTACTTTACATGAAAAAAATTAAATATTTAAAATTAGAATTGTAAAAGACTTTTTAATTGAAATGACAATATAACAGCAGTTTTTTAAAAAGAGAAAAGTACCTATAATTCCATCTCCCTATGTCATTTAAATGCATACCGAGTTTTTAAAGTTGTGATGATACCAAATATTCTAACTTAACACTATGTATCGTAAGTTTTCCCCCATATTTTCATTGCATAGTAGAAAGAAAAACATTGGCTCTGAAGTTCAAATTTCAACTCTTCATTTTGTTAACTACTAGGATTAGTCAGCTTTGGACTAATAACCTAAGTTTTTAGCTTTTTAGTTTTCTCATCTCTAAAATGGGAATACCAGTAACATCTATCTAAGGTTTTGGTTGTAAGGAACAAATCCTACGATAATGTAAAAAGGCTAATAATTGTTATGACCCCGAACACCATTTCCCTACCTGGTTATCATTTCCTTTTGTTATAAAATAATATAATCACATTACAAAAAAAGGAGGAAAGCATCACCTATAATTCCAGTTTTCTAATATAATTACTAATATCATTTTGGGATCATCCAGTGAAGACCTTTTTCCTTTGAGTATTTATTCTATATTATTATAAATATCACACTTGACTTATTTCCATTTTATTAATGGAACAGAATTATAAACGTCAGGTCTTGAAAAGTTTTGGGTTATTAACCTAAATTCACTAAATTCATTTTATCAATGCATTGCTCAACCTGATTGTTTCATGGTCTAGTTTAACATTTCTATTTTAAAAAAGTTTTATTTTCAAATAGTTATAGAGTCGCAGGAAGTTGCACAAACATTACACAGAATCCTGTGTCCCCGTTACCTAGCGTACCTGATGGTGACATCTTATGTAATTGTAATACAATAGCCAAAGCAGGAAACTGAGAAAATACGGTGAACGGGTCTTACTTAGTTTTCATAATTTTTCATGTATCTGCGGGTGTGTGTGTGTGCATACATGCCGACTTGTGTAACCACCACGTGATCAACACCACAGAGGAGCTCCCTCAGGCAGGTATCTGCGCCCGTGCCCCACTTCCCACCCTGGGCCCTGGCCACCACTAATCTCTCCACTTCTACAGCTTTGTCTTTTTGACAACGTTATTTAAAAGGAATAATACAGGATGCAACCCTTTGAGATTGGCTTTTCCCCCACTGAGTACAACGCTCAGTTTGTTAGTAGTCCGCTGTACGGATGTACCAGAGTTTGTTTAGACGTTTACCCATGGAAGGACATTTAGGTTTGTGTTTTCAGTTTTTACTGTTTGAATAAAGCTGCCAGGAATGTTCAGGTATCCATTTCTCTGGGATCAATACCTAGGAGTGCAGCTGTTGGGTTCAATGGTCAGTGCACGTCTAGTTTTATAAGTGACTGCCAAACAATTCCCCTTCTCACCGCCGTGTTGCTGCCAAGTGAGGACGGAAGCTCAGCAAGCTGCCTGGCCCACGACCCTGGCGTGGGCGGGGAGGGAAGCATTCAGACTACACTGCCTCACAGTCCTGCTTCCTCTGTGCTGCTGCTGGGTAGGGAAAAACAGCTCCCGCTGGGCCTCGCCAACATGACCTGGTAAAGGCAGGGTACCGACTCGCACAGCTTCTCACCACCTCATTGCCACCGGAGACCGTGGACGTTCAGCTTTCTGCTCGGTCTCTGCCGACTCCATCTTAGTGGGGGAGTGCCGACTTGTGCCTGTCATGTGAGGACGGAAGTTCAGTCCCCCACCTCAGACTCACTGACACTGTGTGTGTGTGTGGGGGGGGCGGGGATGGACAGAGCAGTTTCTGTTGGTGTTTGGCTTTCTCTTCTGTCAGGCAGCCCTGTTCCCAGTCCTTTGGCTAGAGGAAGCAGGCTCCTCTTGGGCTGTGTCTGTTAGTGATTCTGGCTGCAGACTTCTCCAGTGCCTGCATATGTAGGAGGCAAAAAGCAAACCCAGGGACCTCACCACCACACCATTCCTCAAGCTCAAGTCCCTCGGCAGCCCACCTTCTTCCCACCTTGCAGTCTTCCTGTGTCCGATTACTGCATTGTGTCCAGAGTATTCAGCTGTGAGGAGGAGGACAAGGAAGGTGTGATAGTCAGCCAAAGGGGTGCTGATGAAAATACTAGAAATCGGTTGGCTTTTACAAAGGGTATTTATTTGGGGTAGAAGCTTACAGTTACCACGCCATAAAACTAAGTTACTTCCCTCACCAAAGTCTGCTGCCACTTGTTGGAGCAAGATGGCTGCCGACACCCACGAGGGTTCAGGTTTCCTCTTCTTCCCAAGGCTCAGTGATCCCAGCTTCTTCCAATCTCAGCCTCAGGCTGGGACAAGTCTTGTGTCTCTCCCAGGACTCGTTTCTCTCCGGGCTTAGCTGCTCTGCTCTCTCCACTAGGTCAGCTGTAAACTGTCAGATGAATGGCTTGTCTCTCTTTCTCTGGCCTCTGCCGTGTCTAATGGAGCCTTCTCTCTTTCCTCACGTATCTGCTTCTCTGTGTGTTTACTTCCCAGGCTCCAGGATCAAAACTCCAAACTCTCTTCTTCGCCGTGTAGTTTTCTCTGTGAATCCCCACCGCCTTGGTGAGATTATAGAGGAACAAAGGCGGCACAGGGAAGTGCATCTTACTGACGTGGCCCAATCAAAGCCTTAATCGTAATTTAATCAAGTAAAAATAAAACCTCCGTATCCAATACATTATAATGTACCCAGAGGAACAGACCAATTTACAAACATAATTCCAATATCCAATTTTGGAATTCATAAATAATACCAGACTGCTACAGAAGGAATGACTGAACGTCATCTTGTTTGGAACTGGAAGTCTCAGTGGAGATTTTAAAGGTTAAGGTGCTGATTAGTTGACCAGGCAACTAAAGAAAAAAAAAAAAAGGTGGTTCTACTTTCTATTTTGTGCCAAATATACTAGTGTTCACCCGGTACCATTACAAGAAAACTCTGAAACATGTTTGAACTGCTGTTTCCAAATGCTGGTCTCTGAACTGGCTGCATCAGAATGACCTAAATTAAAAATGTATATTCCTGTGTCTAACCCCTGGAGGCTCTAATTCAGTATATCTAGGGCAGGGCTAAATCACATGCATTTGAAATAAGTTTCTAGGTGATTCTAATGCACAATCAGGTCTGGGGACCACGGCTTCATGTCATCTATCACCTCGTATATCATGTGGTGCTAGGCACTTAGATATCACATAGCCTTTATAGATTTGATTGTTGTGCCAAGAAGTCATCACATTTAACATCACACCATGTCTTACTCATGTCTGTATCCCAGGTACGCAGCACAGGACCTGAAACTCAATAAATAATTGAGTGAATTAAATAAAAGCAGCACAACTCAGACTTGATGAAATAATGATTTAGTATTAGTCATGTGTATGAGATAATTAAAGCAAACCCAAATGCCTTAGACCAGTGCTATTCAAAGTGTGGTCCTTAGACCAGTGCCATCTGTGAACTGTTCATACTGATCTATAATGTTTTAAGTACAGAAGTTGAGAGTAAATATTTAGAAACTTTGAATTTGAGAATTTGACAGCTCTGTTGAATCTAATAACAAAAAATTGTGGCTTGACTAATCTAATTAGGCTTATAACTGTTAAAAATTGAATCAATAATTAATAACCTTCCAAAAGAGAAAGCACCAGGCCCAGATGGTTTCACTAGTGAATTCTACCAAGCACTTAAGGAAGAAAGGATACCGCGCCTCCACATTCTACTCCAGAGCATCACAGCAGAGGGACACTTCCTAACCCACTCTGTAAGACCAGCATTGGCCTAATACCAAACCAGACAAAAATGCTGTAAGAAAGGGAAACTACAGATCAATGCACTTCATGAACAGAGATGCAAAAATCCTCAACAACACATTAGCAAATCTAATCCAACAATGTATAAAAATAATTACATACTACAACCAAGTGGAATTTATTCCAGTTGTGTAAGGCTTTCAACATTTCAAAATCAATTAATGTAATGCATCACAATCTGCTAAAGAAGAAAAATGATCACATTAATAGATGCAGAAAAAGCATTTGATAAAATCCTATACCTATTCATGATAAAATATCTTAACAACTAGGAAGAGAGGGAGACTTCCTCAACTTGATAAAGAATATTTACAAAAACTCACAGCTAACATCATACTTAATGATAAGAAACTAGATGCTTTCTTCTAAGATCAGGAAAAGGTAAATATGTCCCCTCTCAGCGCTCCTATCAGACATTTTACTGAAGTCCTAGCTAATGCAATTAGATAAGAAATGGAAATACAAGGTATACAGACTGAGAAGGAAGAAACAAAACTGCCTTTGTTAGCAGATGACATGATTGTCTAGGTAGAAAATCCCAAAAAACTAACTAAAAAACCCTCAAACCTCCTGAAACTAACATGCACTTATAGTAAAGTTTTGGGATACAAGGTTAATATACAAAAGTCAATAGCTTTTCTATATACTGGCAACGAACAATTGGAATTTGAAATGAAAAACACAATACCAGTCACTTTAGCAGCCCCTAAAAAGAAATACATAGGTGAAAATTTAACAAAATAATTATAAGATCTATATCAGAAAACCATGAAAGTCTGAGGAAAGAAAGCAAAGATCTAAATGAAGAGATATTCCATGTTCATGGATAAGAAGATTTCATATTGTTAAGATGTAAGTTCTTCCTCAATTGATCTTTAGATTCAATGTAACCCCAATAGAAATCCCAGCACACTATTTTGTGGATAATGACAAACTGTTTCTAAAGTTTATATGGAAAGTCAAAAGACCCAGACTAGCTAACACAATATGAAGAAAAACAAAGTCAGAGGACTGATACTAGCTGACTTCAAGACTTACTATAAAGCTACAGTCATCAAGACAGTTGCTATTGGTGAAAGAATAGACAAATAGAACCATGGAACAGAAGAGTAGAAATAGAACTAGACATCCACATGCGAAACAACGAACCTGGACACAGACCTTACACCTTTCACAAAAAGTAACTGAAAATGGATCAGAGACCTAAATGTAAAATGCAAAACTATAAAACTTCTAGAAGATAACATAGGAAAAATCTAGGTGACCTGGGATTTGGGAATGACTTTCTAGATACAACTCCAAAAGCATGATCCATGAAAGAAAAAAATCAGTAAGTGTACTTCATTAAAATTAGAAACTTGTGCTTTGTGAATGACATAGGTAAGAGAATGAAAAGACAAGCCACAGATGGGAGGAAATATTTGCAACACACATACCTGACAAAGGACTTATATTCAAAATATGCAAAGAACTAAAACTCAACAATAAGAAAACAATCCAATGGAAAAAAAAGGTCAAAAGATCTGAGCAGCTATCTCACCAAAGAAAATATACAGGTGGCAAATAAGCATATGAAAAGATGCTCAGTATCATATGTCATTAGGGAATTGCAAATCGAAACGAGATACCACTATACATTTATTAGAATGGCTAAAATCCAAAAAACGGCAATACCAAACGCTAGCGAGGATGCAGAGCAACAGGAACTCTCCATCAATGCTGGTGGGAATGCACAATGGTGTAGCCACTTGGGACAACAATCTGGCAGTTTCTTAGGAAACTAAACATAGCCTTACCATATGACCCAGCAATAGCGCCCCTAGGTATCTGCCCCAAAGAAATGAAGACTTACCTTCACTCAAACGTCTGCACACTATGTTTGTAATAGCTTTATTCAAAATTGACATGAATTGGAAGCAACCAAGATGTCCTTCAATGAGTGAGTGGGTAACAAAACTGTGGTACATCCACACAATGGAATATTATTCAGTAATAAAAAGAAATGAGCAATCAGGACAGGAAAACACTGGAGGAACCTTAAGTACATATTTCTAAATGAAAGAAGCCCGTCTGGAAAGGCCACACACTATATGATTCCAACTACATATATATGACATTCTAGAAAAGCTGAAACCATAAAGATAGTAAAAACATCAATGTTTGATGGGGGTTCATGAGGAGGGAAAGATGGATGAATAGATGGAGCACAGGGTATTTTTAGGGCAGTGAAACTATTCTGTATGATGCTGTAATGGTGGGTATGTGACATTACGCATTTGTCAAAATCCATAGAACTGTACAACACAAAGACTGACTCCTAATGTTAACTATGGTCTTTAGTTAACAACAATGTATCAAGATTGATTCAGCAATTGTCTCAAATACACCACACTAACACAAGATGTTAATAATAGGGGAAATGTGGGGGGTGAAGAAGAGTGGGATATGGAAACCCTCTGTACTTTCTGTTAGGTTTTCCGTAAACTTAAGTCTGCTCTAAAAAGTAGTCCATTAATTTTTATAGTTAAAAATATTGGAGCTTGTGTTTTGTATGTCTTTTTTTAATTTTTATTTTTTAGGAGGTACCAAGAATTGAACCCGGGACTTTGTATATGCAAAGCAGGCACTCAACCATGGAGCTACACCTGCTCCCCAACTGTGTGTCCTTTTTGCATTTCATTTTCTAGTAATTTGTTTTTATTGTAGTTTATAAATGTTTTGGTCTGTAACAGATTGCAAATTAAAACAAACTCATCCTTCACCACAGAGAGTTTGAAAACATCTGTGTCAACTATTCAAGTTGTACTTACCAGCGGTAACGTTTGCAGAGCGTAGGTGTTGCCTCGGATCACCCTTCTGTCATACATGATGTTTCCGTAACGTACAGGCTCTTCATCTCTGTTAAAACACCACATTTTAAATTCCTATTTTAATAGTGTTGGTATCTATTAGCTGAACTCCTTTTCAAGAGAATAGACTAGGATGAAAATACTTTAAGAAAACAATTCTTGTTTTAGCACAGTTCATACACCAAGGAGACAAATGACTTCCATTTATGGAGTTCTTATTATACGCCAGGCTTTTCACACACAATATTTTACTTGTTGTGCACAAGTCTTAAGTTAGTATGATTCCCATTTTACAGAAGAGGAAACAGAACCAGGAAGCAATCTGCCCAAGGTCACCTAGCTAGTAAGTGGCAAAGCTAGACTTAGACTGTAAATCCGTTGGACTACTTACCATATGTGAAAATGGCCCATGTGACAAGGGGCTTGCCCTAAAGGACTGAAACAATTTTTATTTGAGGATTTAATAAAAAAATCAGACTTAAAAATAATAAAATATGTCAAATTTCTCACTGTTTTTTATTTTTTATTTTATTTTATTTTATTTTTTTGAGGTACTGGGGCCTAGGATTGAACTCCAGACCTGCATGTAGGAAGCCGGCGCTCAGCCATTGAGCCACATTGGCTCCCCTGAGGTGGTTTTTCCATTTGTTTCCTTGCTGTTGTTTTTTGTTTGTTTGTTTGTTTTAGGAGGTACTGGACCGAACCTGGGCCCTCCCATGTGGGAAGCAGGTGCTCAACCGCTTGAGCTACATCCCCTCCCTATATTATTATTATTATTATTATTTTTTTTTTTTTTCAGGGTTAATGATTCCATGGTTTATGTTATCATCTGCACACATCACTTCCCTTTTATTAACTCCATTCACTGTTTGTAGATATGCCAGGTCACCTAGCCTCCCATTCAGAACACTTAATCAAAGTCTTTTGCATCCCAAACCCTCAGAAAACAGATCTCTATGGGGAAATAACAGAAAGACATGAGTCCAGTTAATGGAAAGCATCAGTCTTTAGGATACAAAGATCTCTATAACCAACAAGGGAATACAGGGGAGAGAAAAAGATTGGGGAACTGATACTGTTTGACCCAAGGTTTCTGAGCCCCTTCTTTCCTTAAGAGCAGAAAACCATTAGTATAGCGTTAAACCACACACACACACCCCCCCCCCTCCTTCCAGTGGCTTCCAACCATCGCTAGGCCTCCACAGCTCCGCATGGCCTGCTCCCAGCGGCTCCCTCTAATCCCTTCTCCTGTCCGTCTCCCCTAGATCACTCTCTGCTCTCTTATCACACTGCTTTTGTGGATTGCTCCAACAGGCCATACTCCTGTCCCACTCTGGGGCTTTTCTTCTTTCTAGAATGCTCCCCTGCCCCTCACCCTCACCCAATTAATTTGGCTGCTTTCTAATAGCCTTCACATCTTGACTCTAACATCACTTTCTCAAGAAAACCTTTGTTCCTCCCTACTCGGCTCGTCTACCTAGTTGATGACCCTCTTGTATGCTCGCGGCATCTGTGCTTCTCTTTTGCGGCATCATTACATCAAAGTCCAGGGCCTGTTCTTCTCCACCCCTGGCAAACCGCTTCAGAGTGGGGTCACATCTGACTTCCTCCCTGCGGAGGGACTGACCTATAAAAGCACGGACTCTGGCTGTGCTGAGGTGGAGCACAGAGCACAGCTGACTGGTCCACGAGTGGTCTAGAAGGAAAAAGCAGGGGCCACGTTGTCAAACAGACCTGAGTTTAGATCATGGCTGTGACCTTACTAGTTGTGTGACCTTGGGAAAGTTACCTTCTCTCAACCTCAGCCTCCTCAGTGAAAGGGAAGCAATGCCACCTACTTCTTGGTGTCACTGTGAGGATGAAAACGCCTGGCACAACGGCAGGTGCTCAATAAATGGCAGCTACTATCATCACAGTGACCTCTTTAGATCTAGCTGAACTAAACAGACAGACACAGACAGGCAAATAAACCTCAGAAGATGCGGCTTTAGTTTATTGCCTATGAATTAAAATACACGAATACCTCTGTTAATGCAATGCAAAACGCAAACTAAAATTATGAATAAATGTGCAGCTAAAAATCTTGGAGCAGAAAGAAAAAGTTGAATTCATGGAGGGAAGGAAAGAGCAGGTGCTTAGACTTAAGGCTCTTTCCTTGACCACTGGCAGCACTCAGGGCACAGCTCTCTAGCCCTCTTTCTCTTTCTCTCTCTCTCTTTCCCCTGAGGAATTCAGGGCCTTACGAGAGAGGAGAGAGATCTTAGAGGAGCCCTGCCTCAAACCACCTGAAAGCACGTTTGCCTCTAGAATTTACCTTGAAAGTTGGAAATTTTAGAGCTCCCTTGGTTCCTTTCTCCACCTACTGGTAGATGTCTAAAAGTTCTTTATAGAACCAGAAGTTAATGGGTTACAAGGCTACTGACATTAATATTCCCTAACACATTTGCACTTAATCAAAACTACTACATGACATCAATTCCTTTACTGTTTTGATATGGGAATGGGGGACAAAAAAAGAGCATTGGGTAGGTCAAGTGGAGAAAACAGGGAAATCTTGGAAAGCAAAGATAAACCTATCAAAGAATATAATTGCCTGAGGTTACGATTTTATTACTTTCCTATTGTTGTGACACAATTCCACAAATTTACTGGTTTAAAACAACACATATTTATCTTATAGCTCTGGAGATTGGAAGTCCAAAGAGGGTCTCCCTGGGTTAAAATCAAAGTATCAGAGGGTCTGCGTTCCTTCCAGAAGCTCAAGGAGGAGAGAATCTGTTCCCTTGTTTTTTTTCCCAGCTTCTAAAAGCTGCCCACATTCCTTTGCTCAGGGACCCTTGCAGCAACTGCATTACTTGACCTCTGCTTCTGTCCTCACCTCTCCTTCTCAGACTCAGACCCTCCTGCTTCCCTCTTTCCCTGACAAGGACCCTTGTAATGACATTGGGGCCATTCAGATAATCCAGGAGAATTGCCCCATTTCAAATCCTTAACTTAATCACACCCGCCAAGTCCCTCTGCCATGGGAGGAAATACCCATAGGTTCTGGATATTAGGCTTCGGATATCTTTGGGGGGTAGGGGAATGGTGTCATCATTCTGCTTACCACAATGATTTTTTTTTTAGTAAGGGGACGTTTGCCAGGTTTTGCCACTGTGAAATTGTTAAGTGTCCCTTATCACAATGATTTTAAACTTCACCTGGGCACGGTCAAGGAAAAGGTAATTTTTTTCATTTCTTTGCATTTAGAAAAACATTTCATTCCATTAGGTTTATACACCCTTCACCAAAGGATTTGTAGAATGAGGATGCCATTATTACAATTTTTTTGGGGCACTTGCCTAAAGGTGAATTTAGTGGAGTTTATTATCACTTAACCACCAACAAATACATAAAAGATGTATTTCATTCTCTTGTGTGTAAAATGAGAACACTAGTATTCAAATGTTCTCATTCAGCTTCATGATTTAATATTCTAAGGAAAGGTGAGGACCTTAGCTCACATTAGGCTTGTGTTAAACTCAAGTTTCTAGCTCCTTTCCAAATGAAAAGTCAGGATTACCCACTTCTATATTTGTGTGATTGATTTCTCATACTTACATGTAGAATTTTACAGTTATCCAATTAGATTTCATCTTTTGATTTCAGCCCAGTAACACATCCCATTACATTAGTTATCCATTAGCCATGCATCATCTGAAAAGCTGAAAGATTTTTTATCCAATTCAGCTATAAAATTCAGAACAAGAGAGGGCCAAATACCTTATAGATAGAGATCTTTCTCCACTTTGACACGAAAGCATATTTTCTTTGGGTATGGTCATCTGGTCACTCATTGACAAATTCGGCTAACACTCCCTGGCCACATTTTAGTATTTTGTCCAGAAAGATACCATGGGAGGTAGTGTCAACTACTTTCGTGAAACTGAGACTTTACTATGTCTTCAGCGTTACCTCAACACAAATGATCAACGAATTGCTTCAATATACCAGCTCAACCAATCCTATCCAACAGCAACAAAAGTATTTGTTCCTAATGAACCACCATTGATTCTTGTGTATCTTATTTGCTTCTCTGATTTGTAAACAACCACTTCAAGGCACTAGAAAGTTTTTGGAAGGAGTCCACTTTAAATTGAATTCTTTTGTAATATAAATAATCCCTCTGCGCATTTAAAATTTTCAATTTTGGTTTTCTTTAAGTGACTGTCATCTATTTTTAAAAGTCTCATTTATCAGAATAAGACAATTATCAGTTTGGACTCAGTGTTTGAAATGAGCGTCAAGAGTTACACTGCTGATGTTCTTTCCTCAATCAACACATTTGTATTGGGTGCTCACTACGTGCCAGGCAGGGTCCTAGTGAACCACAGACACAAAGGCTCCTGCTTCCGCGGAGCTCGCATCCTTGTGAAGTTCTGCTGATTCCAAAATTTGAGGCTTAATAGAAAGAACTTTAAGAGAACCATGACATTTACCTCCTTTTAAATTTGCAAATATTCATCAACGTAGAAATAAAACTTGGGGTGCGACATGAAGGACAGCCTACTTCCCGGCCAAAGACTGGCGTGGAAAGAGCTTTACTTGGCTCCCACCTTGGGCGTGCCTGTCTGTATGAGGGAGTTATAAAATCTACTTGACAGCAGTGAGGATCAAATGGGAACATGTATGTGAATGCCCCCGGTAAGGCGCCTGGCCAAAGACGGCCACCTAATAAACATTAGTTGACTGAAACTTTGTGAAGTCGCCGATTCCGTGTACATGTTTTCAATCGGCAACTTAGCTATCCGAGAGAGGCCACCCACGCCCCTTCTTGCTTATCCCTCCACGCCACGGGAGAGTGACTAAGGGGAAAACTTCCATTTCGGCAGAGCTGACCAGGGAAGGCGGCACACACGGGTTTCACCAGGGTGAAGGGCCAGGCCCCGGGGTGGGGCGCAGGGGGAGACCCCCAGGTTCGGCTGGGAGCGCGGCGCGACACTCACGGCTGCAGCAGGCTGTCCCGGTAACGGCGGCGCTGGCAGGGCAGGGGCCGGGGCCGGCTGGTGTAGGTGTAGGTGCCCATGGTGCGGGAGCTGAGGTCGGCAGCCGTGGAAGCCAGGGCTCGGGGCAGGCCTCCTCCCTGCCGGGGGGCTTGGCTTCGGAGCAGGTGGGCGCTAAGGGGCCGGGGCGGCGAGAGCAGTGCTAGGGATTCCGCCACGCGCGTAGCAGCGGCAAGAAGCCAGGCGGGTGGGACACGAGGCTGCCACGGCCAGCAGCGGGAGCGACACTCTGCCCGCGGTGTGCCAGCGGCGCCCCAGCGGTTGCCGGGCAACCGGGAGTTCCGGCTGCGGGCGGGGCCGGCGAGGAGTTCCGGCGGGCGGGTTTCGCGGGAGCACCCGCGGCGCGGCGCGCTTCCGGCTCCTGGCCACGCCCCGCCGCGCCGCCGTGCAGGTGCGCTTGCGCGCTCAGGGCCTTCTGGCCACGGAGTCCTGGACGCGGCGATGGCGGCGGCCTGCACGGCGTCACGTCTCCAGCACCACTGCCCCGCCGCGCCCCGAGCCCTCTTCACGAGCCCTCGGGGCCCCGGGCTCCCAGCCCTGTTTCCGGGGAGGGGCTCCCACGGCCTCCCGCGCCTCCCCGTCCCCGGCCGTGCTCCGCACCCTGGGCCCTGCCTGCCCACCTGTCCTTCGTACAGTTTTGTAAATAACACTAATGTGAGAACTGAGAAGTAACAGCTGGTGGTAGTGGTTTAAATGTATTCGTTTTTAATGGTGGTAAAATATACAAGTCATTTTAACCATTTTAAACGGGTAATTTTTTGACGTTAAGTGTATTGACAATAGTGTAACTTTCACCACAGTTTCCAGACCGTTTTCATCATCTTAAGCCAAAACTCATACTCATTTAGCTATAACTCCCCATTCCCATCCCTAGTAACCACTATTCTGCTTTACGTCTCCATGAATTTGCTTATTCTAAGTATTTCATATAAGAGAAGTCATGTAATATTAGTCCTTTTGTGTCTGGCTTATTTCACTCAGCATAACTTGCAGGTCTATCCGTGTTGTAGCATGGACCGAGCACTTCACTCCTTTTTACGCTGAATAATATTCCGTTGTATGGATTTACCACACTTTGTTTATCCATTTATCTGTTGATGGACACTTGGGTTACTTCCAGCTTTTGGCAATTGTGAATAGTGCTGTGATGAACATTAGTAACCATTGTATTTGCCAGCATGGAAGTCGTTGGTGAATTAGAGAGTAATAGCAGTTTCTGTGCAGTAGTGGGGACTGAAGCCCAGTTAGACTAAGTTGAGGAGAAAATCCACATCCACTTACAAGAAGTAGAGTCTGTAGCTACCAATTACGCCTTCCGGAAATTTTGCGAACGTCTTAACTTCTTAGGGAAGTGCGTAAGGCCTTTGGACAAGGCTGAAGATGGATAGCAGCGGCACCTGAATTACTACGTCCCTGCCACAAGGTGTCGCTAATTTTCTGTTAGCCTTTGGGAAGTACAGTAATTGCAGCGCAGGTATACGTTGCATTAAGGAAACACTGTTTTAAAAATCAGATTTACAAAATAGGTCGATTAGGAGGTAGCTGTTTCTACTGTGGAAAGGTTTCCTCTCAAGAGCCAGTCTCTCTAGTGTACTTGACATATGGGGATAGAGGTGAAGTGGTGCACTGGGGCCTGGGTTAGGACCCAGATCAGGAGCCCTGGATCTGGAGTTAGAAGATTTAAGTTTAACTCCAGTTTTGTACTTCCTAGCTGTATGACCTTATGCAAATTTTAAGTTCTTCTTTTTTGTTAAATAAAAATCAGAGATAGTAAATGTTAGAGAAAGAGATAGTAAATGTTAGAGAAAAACGGCGCTCGCTGGATGCAGAGACTGATGATTGCAGGCAGAATGTTTATTGGGAAGCTCTCCCAACAGAGGAGTTCTGAAGAGTAGACTTACCAAGCCTCGACCACTTCTGTAGAGGAAGAGTAGGGAAAAACTCCCAGGGACACCTATGATGCTGGGCATTGGATGACCTCGTGCGTCCTCTCCCAGCGTGGATGGGAGGACTCGCTGTCATTTCACCTGTCTGATGTGGGTCCTCTTCCTTACGAGCACGGCACCAGGAAAGTGTGGTCTGAAAGGGGCCACGGCAGGCAGTGAGAGGTGGAGGAGGCTCCCTGGCCCCTGACTGCTCCAGCCTGCCCGCAGCCCGTTGGCCCTAACACGACTGCAGGAAGGCTAAGAGATGTGGGGAGCACATGGACATGTCCTGGCCACAGTAGTATCTGCCGCATCGGTGTGAACTTCTAGAAGCTTACGTAGAGATGTTTGTGGCTAAACACTCAGGCTTCTGAGTCAGTCACTGGCTCGCATCCCTTCTCCTCCATCATTCCAAGCGTAGGACTCCGGGCACGCTACCCTGGGACCCAGGGCCCTCACCTTTGAAATGGGAATGCAGTGTGACAGGTGGAGGGGATTAAACAGGCACTTAGCCTGAGATCTGGGCCAAAATATGCTCTCAGAACAGGTGGTTAGGGGTATATTGATTATATTGTGAGAATGAAAGGGAAAGGCATATTCAGATGTTGTTCTTGTCATACCCATATGCTATGACTGCAAGATTAAAAATCAGGCATTGGAAATGAAGAGGTCATTTTTGATATTAAGACAATTGTAATGTCCACATAACAAATCCTACAGGCCAGTGAGAGCACCACTGAGGAGGTGAGCAGCCGGAGCTGGGAAAGCAGATGCTGTCGGCGTGCCTTGCTTTTGCTGAAGAGAATAGGAATTTTGGAATTATGAAAGCGATTGTTAGTTAATACTAACCTTCAGATTTAAAAAAAAAAATCCAAATGCTTTGAAACCATCTGATGCCCTTGTGTCTGCATGTCTTAGACTTTTTAAATTAGACAGCATTGCTTATCATCTTTTTCTGCAATAAGGTGATGTTGTAAAGGGTTAAGACAAAAGGACAGATATAACTAATTTAAAGTAAGTCAGAGAGGAAAAAAAAAGAAAATTTACCCCCCCCAAAAAAGCCAGGTGTAATTTTTTTAATAAAAGAAATCTTCATTTAAAAATGTTCACAATGGTATTCCTTGAAATAGGCATTCTGATACAAAATAGATGTTAACTTGAAAATATTAAGAGGTATATATAACTCTTCAGGAATATAGTGAGGTGCATTGTCAGCTACCTATGGTAAATTTAACTTCTTTTTAAATATGCTAATTCTTTTTAACAAAAAATTCTTAACTGGAACTATCAATAATTTTTTTATAATTAATAAATCACGAGTCAATTTAGTTATTTGTGAGACCTCACCTGAGAATAAAGTCCCCTACCCCAAACGCCCTTGCCAGCAAGCAGAAGCACTGGTCTTAAGTGAATGGGCCTCTCTTCCCGACTCTGAGATTGTACTGCAGTCCCAGCTGGAGGCACTGCTGTAGTCATGTCACCTGCTGGCAAGGGGAGCTCTCAACAGTGGAGACGGTTACCTCATCTGGGAGCCCCGTGCCTGCCTCCTCCATGACCTTCCTACAGTTTACCTGATATATGAAAACAGGAATGACATTGGTGGAAATATGCGTTAACGTTTTTGAGTCTTTCGATCTCCAATGAGAAACTCTGATGTCATATACAGGACGTATCTAGGGCACTGAAAGTATGTCCACGGACACTTCCTGAAACTAATAATGTTTCTGGTTCCCTGGATTTGTTTAAAAAGATGGGGTTGGGACTCCTGATTTGAAATGGCATCTGACCACAGTTGGAATTTCTTCCCACTTCTAAGTACCCATGGCAGCAGGCGAGGTTGTGTCCCATTTCTGTCTAGAAGAGCATAGCAGATATAAACGATGGGAGTGGGATAGGAGCTCTGCATAACAGTTTGATTTTTTTTTTAGCTTGAGAAGGAGATTTAAAATTCATCCAGGTAGACAAAGAGTGAGGCCGAGGGCGGTTATGATGCTGTGTTTGCTGGCAAACACTAGGCCTGGGTTTATTTCCTGTGGTAGTTTGGAACTGTATGCACCCCAGAAAATCATGTTCTTAAAGCTAATCCACTCTTATGGGTGTAATAGGACATTTTGATGAGGCTACTTTAGTTAAGGCATGACCCAGGGTGGGTCTTAATCCTCTTGCAGAGTCCTTTATAAAAGAATGAAATTCAGATGAAGAGGGAGAGAGCCACGGAAGCAAGAAGCTGGAAGTAATGAAACCTGGAAGAGACGGGGAGACCAGCAGATGCTGCCATGCGCCTTGCCACGTGGCAGAGGAGCTGAGGATCGCTGCAGCCAGTGTTCAGGAAGAAACCATCACCCTGAGGATGCCTTGACTAGGACATTCTCATGGCTTCAAGTGCAAGCAGATAAAGTCCCCTAAAGCCAGCCCATTTCGTAGTATCTGCCTTGAGCAGCCTAGGAAATGAAAACACTTCCCTTGTTGGAGGATGAGGCAACAGGAAGAGGAGGACCAGGGAGCAAGAGGGCTGTGGAAACCAGCTGTCAAGGAGGAGAAAGAGCACATGAGCTTGCACAGCAAGAGGGAGCACAGACCTCCGAAGGTGAAACTGGCGTCCCGAAAGGAGCCGTTTGGGCACCACCCACGAGCAGAAACAGAAAGCCAGGAGCAGAATTCTTGAGATTGAAAAATATAATTGTATGCGATTAAAAGGAGTGATATTGATAGGTAAATACATTTTTTGAATGCTTGCCACGTGCCAGGACTTGGGCTGGGCACTGAGGATATAATACTGAATAATGTTAGCAAGGTACTTGCTGCCTGGGGTGGACACACAGGGTATCACTGTGACAATGAGGTGGTCCAAGGTGAAGTGGGAGCACAACGGCCCCTCACCCATACTGGGGGAGTCATGAACTTGTAGGAGTTTGCCAGATAAGGAGAATGTCATGTGTCTGAAACCCTGGAGATGAGAGAGGGCTTCGAATTTTGAGGAGATGAGAAAGAAGATTCAATGTGTCTGAATCAGAATATGAGACAGAGTGGCAAGAATTAAATAGTAAAAGGAAACTAAAGATGCAAAAAGCAGAATTCAGGTACACTTTAGAGGAAATGTTGTTGAATGTCAAGCCAGTGGTTTAAAGGCAATCCTGAGAAATGCTCCCAGGATGTAGAGGAAAGGGTCAGAAATATTGACCCAGGGTGGGAGAAGAGATGATGGTAGACAAAAGAGGGGATGATAATTCAGCCTAAGAATCGCAGGTTTCCTCTGGGAAAAAGACCTAATTAAACAAGTGTTTCCTAGGCTGCAAATGTGTTTGACTACCCAGATCAAAAGAGTGTACCACATTCCAAGAAAAACTAATGGCAACATTTTTCTTACAAGCATTCAGGCAGAAAGAAACAAGTTACCTTTTCAGGAGCTTTAGGCTCCTGTGCAAAGCCCAGGATGGGAAGATGACCAAACAACCTCTAACAGGCAACAGCATACGTTTTCAGACTGGCAAGGTCTGCCCCATACCATCCTGGCCTTTCGTTTAAAAATAGGCAAAGGCTTCTACTCCCTGAGAGCAATCGAAATGAAGAATTCAGACACCAGGAAATCATGGTCCACAGGACTTGTAAGACCAGCCCATCGTTCACTTTGGACCCGAAACACGGGGTTCCAGCGGATACGCGTGGTTTCATCAGCTCTGCAGCCCAGGGGTGCAGTGTGGACTGTGGAACTTACCAGAGCTTTTCCTCGCCAGCCTACCCCATCTCCCAGAAAAGGTCTTTTTTTGAACCACAGACTTTACCCCATGTTTCAGAAGAAATGCCAAGTTTGATTGCCACTTAAAGCTGTTGTTTGGTTCTGGTATTTGCCAATACCAGCTGATCTATTTCCATGGTTGAGAAGCAATGCTGAGAAGCCTACAGGCTCCCCGTTCTCAAAGTTAGAGCTGCATAGAGCAGCATATTGATTATTTTCATTGTTGAGAGCCCTAAGTATCCTCTGCGTCTTTAAGTCAGATTTTTTTTTTTTACCTGATTTGCAGTACTTTTAATTGGGCAAGACTAGTAAACCATCTATTAGCAGCTATTTCATCATTAAGCTTCACTTTATATCATTTTCTGCCTGGAACTTGTGAATGTGTCTGTGTTACTCATGGTTGAACAGCAGATTCATTATGTATATGTGATGATTATATTTAGAAATGTAGCTTATCTGTGCTTCTGTTTCTTACAGAAAATCTCAGAAGTAGAGAAGCTACTTACTGATCATTCATCTTGATCTAAGATGTTACAGTGACTCACTTCAGTAAGAGATACATTTAAAGGTGCAGAAAAGAGGCTAAGAATCATAATATTTCTAGTTACTCTTCAGTATAACAAACTCACCCAGAAATTAGTGGTTTAACACTAACCATTTTCTGATGGCCTCAGGTTCCTTGGGTCAGGAATTTGAACAGAGTACCCTGGAGATGGTGTGCCTTTACTCCATGTTGCCTGGGACTTCAGCTAGTGACCTTGAATCTGGGGATGACATCTGGGAGCTGGAAACATCTGGAAGGTTCTTGACTCATATGCCTGGTGCCTGGTCTGAATGACCTGAGCAGAGCAGCCCTCAGCCAGGCTCCATGAGAGGGGACGTAGACCCTATCTTCAGGGGAAGGAATGTCAGAAGAATTTGGGGTCGTATTTTCAAAAATCACCTACTAATAAATTGCTAACATTGGTTTTCTTTGAGTCATAGGATTTGGGATGGCTTTTAGTTTCTTCTTTATACTTTTTAATATTTTTCATATTTTTGACAAGGAAGATATATTTCTTTAATAATGAGAAAAATATATTTTTAAAATGATTTCAATGTCTGTTCCTTAAAACATGGAAATATACCAAAATTGTACTTGGTGATTTTATATCTGGATGATGTGAATATGGGTAATTTTCTCCCCATTCCTTGCACTTCCCTATACTTAAAATGTTTTCTAAAATGAGTATGTGATATTTTTATGATGGAAGTTTTAAAAAGACTGGAGGAAGCAGCCATGGAAGGGGGAAGGGTGTCAGGGTCCCTGCTGGGCTAGTTAGTAGTGCTGAGCAGGTTTCCCAAACTGTGACATGGGATAATAATTCTCAGTGTTGTGATGAGAAATGCCTGAGCCAGTCTAGTGAAAGCCCCTGGGGCTGATGCCTAATTATCATGGCTCTCCCTCCTCCCTCCATGACGGAGTCGCCAAACCCTGTGACTACGTGGGGATGGTGGAAGATTGAACTACTTCAAGGCACTGATGGCTACTGGGAGATGAAGGGTGGTAAAATCTAGGGAGCCCCGAGGCGGCAAAATTTATTTTAACTGCAATCCATTAAGACTGCTGCCTTCTCCTCCATCACACCCACCTCATGTTGGAGGGCACTGGGTGGCCATGGGAGTTTTAGGATTGGGCTACAGTAGAGTTGGTTTATGGATACATTTGGTTTTGGGTCCAGTGGGATTTGTTTATGTGGTTTGCAGCCACTTCTTTGTATAAGTACTTTATTAATAGCTGTTCAGTAGTAGGAGTGTCTTCCAGAAATATTCCTACTGGTCACTGTGCATCCTCACCTGGCTTGTGTTAAGAACAATTTTCACAGAGCCTAACACTGGAAGTGTGTGGGTGGTGGGCAAGAAGCAAGGCTTGAACTGTGTGGAGCCAGAAGTTAGTCTACGGAAAATTCTTCCAGATTTTACAGCTCCTAGATGAAAGAAACTTCATGGAGAGTTCTCCAAATTTAACAACATTCCTAAACTTTTACATGGCGTCACCAATGAGTTGAGAAGCAAAAATAACTTATTCTAAACTATCAATGCTGAAAAGAGCCCACATTTTAACAAGTAAGTGAAAAGGAGAATGGAATTAACTTTTATTCTCTTTATAGAAAATATTTCAAAATCATTATTCATAGGAAGAAGTGATTAAAAACAGAATGCATCCAAAAAATGTAGAAGTATCATAGAAATGTGTGAGGCAGTTAATAAAAATATTTTCTAATTTTCTGGGGGGAATTTTGTTTGTCATGCTTTGTCAGCTTCATTAAACATGTAATCTGTGATTTTATTTCTTGTTCTGTGTGAATGTTTATGTTCATTCTTAAATTTGATTTGTAAGACTGCATTCTTTTTCTTGTACAGTATATGAGTGTCAGGTCCCTCAAAACCAGGATCCGATGCTATAATTAAGAAGTGGAGCTTTGCTGTTTTTCCATTTCCTACTAAAAATCAAAGAAGCTGTTTACTGATCATTTCCTTCTGATCTGAAACGTTCTGGTGACTCTCTCTAGTAAGAGCTTGAGGGCTCGTGTCCTGTCAGAGTAAAACCATGACTCAGAATGTGAGAAACTCTGAAATGGCTGTAACCTTCCTAGGAAATTTTCAATATAGAAACAAACTGTGCTTTAGAATAAAAAGTGAACTGTAAAGCCAATTGCTGGAAATTTCTTGTAAGAAGAAATTCTTAAAATTCCTAAACCTTCATATTCTTGAAAATAAGAGTTGTTTTTGTCAAAGGATCTGAGAACTGATGATTCTTGAAATGAATTTGGCAGACTGTGAAAAAGCCTGTGATTCTGTGGTTTCACTCCTTGATGTGGCATCCTCTGGACTCACCCTGTTTTTGGCGCATTGCAGTTTAAAAATAGAAAAGAAAAATGGTCCAGGGTAATAAAATTATTTCTGCATATATGTGATTTTAATTTAAAGTTGGAATTTCCTTGCCTTTGTCCTCTGAAAGATAAGCTTCTCCCATTTTGGTTGAACTTCTCTGTGGTTTTTAAAAAATATATTAGAGGACTGTGAGATATAGCAGATTATTACAGAAAGAACACGAAACCAGTATCCAGCCTAGAGTGTTTGCCTCCCACCCCCATGCTGGGATGGAGGAAAAGAGCATGACTGGGAAGTGGGTGTGGCTCAGTGGATAGAGCCCCCGTTTACCATATGGGACGCCCCGGGTTCGCTTCCCGAGGCCTCCTTGTGAGGGCCGGCCGGCCCGCGCTACAGGGTGGGCTGATGTAGCAAGACCTCACAGCAGGAAGTGGGTGTGGCTCAATCGATAGAGCCCCCGTTTACCATGTGGGAGGCCCCGGGTTTGCTTCCCGGGGCCTCCTTGTGAGAGCAGGCTGGCCCACGCGGTGCGGTGGGCTGATGCAGCAGGACCTCACAGCAAGGGTGAGATAAGCAGACACGGAAGAAACAAACAGCAAATGGACACAGTAAAACACAAGCAGCAAGGGGGGGATAAATAAATAAATAAATAAATCTTAAAAAAAAAAAAA
>JAQZBX010015927.1:0-37077 GCA_029593785.1 Cabassous unicinctus
ACCAAATTCCTATCTGTGTGAATGGGAGTGAAAATCAGCTCTAAAACTCCTAGCAAGCCATTCCTACTTTTGCTCCGTTTAGGATGGTGTTATATACAGCGGAGACTAAACATAATTATTTTACAGCTTCTATTCTTTGGAACAGAACCATTCAGAGGAAAGATTCAGAATTAAATTAAAACCTCATAAATTTTATAGTTTCCCCAAATAGTATCTCTACTCTTTAGGTCCAGATCATTTTTCCCTTTTGGTACTAAGAAAAACAAAATGGTTTGTGCTCTGCTGCAGTATTATTTATAAAATTGAGTCATGTCAACTTCTGCTTAGCTTTTGAAGATTATTAATTGTACTGTAGTTATACTGCCCTTTAGCACATTGATGATGTATAACATTTCCTTTAAGGTTGTTCATATTGTTTCTAATCAGTGAATAGGCTATAATAAAAGTTAAGGTTAAAATGTGTGTATGTGTTTGCATACACTCTTACATTTCTGAGGTTAAGGACCAAAGTTTTGATTGTTTTCCATAATAGAAATTGCTAATAGGCATTTTTTTTTTTTTGGCAAGGGAATAAAGAGTTTATTAAGAAACAAGAAAGAAAAACGGCACACAACCTGAGACATGGGTGGGGCATGCTACAGGGTGACCCATAGGGCCCTGGGTTAGGCCTTTCAAGACCTTTCTTTCTCCCCCTTCCTAATGTTGGGGAGGAGCCCAGCTGTTTGCTGTTCTGATTGGTTGCCTTACCTGATAGCTCTCAGGGGGCCAATGATGAGGTAATAGGCACTTTTTGAGGGATATTAATGAATATGTCAACTCCTTGATGATATGATTTACTGTACTCTTTTATATTCATTGTAAAATAGAGGGACAGTGAGGTTAATTGCCTGGTATCAGGCTGCAGAGCTATTTAGATAGCATCAGTTTTCCTTCATCCAAATCCAATGTTTTGACTAAATTGTATTAACATCAACATGCAAACAAGGTATAAGTATAATATTAATGATAGCTTATTTGTATGGAGTGCTTACTGCATTATAGTTATTATTCTAAATGCTTTTCATAAAGTTATTTAATTCTTTCAAGAAATCTGTAAGGAACTTGCCAAAGGTTACATGGCTAAAAGAGACTGAGCTGTCTGAGAATATGTATAATACGTATTCAAAAACTATTCTTCTAAAATTACACCCCCCAATTCCAAATATCATTTCCTTTGTCTTCAGAACTTTTTTCCTATAAAAATACTTCCCCTTGATTCTAGTCTGATCCATGTTTTGATAGCTCAGATCAGGACAGGAAAATTTTCACTTTACCATTTAAAAAGAAATCAGTCCCATTTAAAAAGTCTCTGCAGGAGAGCTATTTAGTTGATTTAAATTCCCTGTCAAGACTATTTTCCCTGGAAGATCTCCTTTCTCCCTTCTCCTACCCAAGACAGCCACTGCGTTAGGGCAGAAACTTGCCTGTCCCTTATGATGGTGGGACAGGGGCCTCTTGTTCTCCTGCAGTCCTTTGGGTCTGCACTGACACCGTGGGTACAGAATTCCTTCCTTCCTCCTTGTCCTTGGACATCCCGTCCTGGGGGTTGTTGAGATGTGGCCCTGTCATCTGTACTGTGTGCTGGCACCCATTGCTGAAATTTGTGGTTCCTGTCTCAGCCTTCCGATTTGATGTCCCTTTCTCCGGCCTCCTTAACTCTGGGCCTTGCAGTATTCACCAGTTCCCACAGCACCTCTGCACTCCACCTGGCAGCACCGGGCTTGCTTCTGATATCTGCACACAGGCAGTGGATCCCCACCAGATACCACTACCTTGTGCCATATTGGAAGAGGCAGGGAGGTGAAGAAACTGCTTGGGTGTTCTTGGAGCCTCCCTCAACTTATCTGGAGTCTCTGTGGGTGTTTCTATCATGCTTTCTCCTCTCCTCTGCTGGGACCCAGGCTATATCTTCACATGAATTACTTTCCTGCAAAATCCCTCCCAAGTCTCGTCCATACCAAAGGGCATTTCCCATTGTCTCCTCTGTAGAGTATTACTTATAATGAAGGTGTTTTCTTAGACCTCTAAACTTTGTTTTTTGATGCATAAAAGGAAGCTTGTGGAATTTAGAACATCTTTTTTTTTGTCTCTCTCATCAAATTCAGGCTTTCAAAAATCACTATAAACTAACCCTCCAGCTTTTATAGGCTAGAGAATGAATTCTTATCTTTTAATCCTGAAACTCAACATTCACAATTTGATTTCAAATCTATCTTTCCATTTTCAAAGTCATCCTCTCTAAAACAACTTCCCTCTGTTTATTTTTGCTTGTATCACTTACCTCAGTTTTAAGGCGCTTCTCTCACCACCTTCCCTCATCCGTTCACCTTTCCCTCCTCAGTGAAGCCATTTCTGGCTTTTTTTCTCTTCAGCTTCTATCACACCTTTCTCTGTCTTTTTTCCCAATAGCTTCCATCATTTTATTTTCCTTTCTCAGTTTCTCTCTAAGTGTTAGCATCTGTCAAGTTTTGGTTCTTGGCCCTCTCCTCTTGTTGTCTTGTGGACTTTGACAGATCTTTTCTGCTCTTTGTTCTAAACCATTGGCTCTAGCCATTTGCTCTCACAGCTTCATCTCCACTCCTAACAGCTCTCTGGAAGTGGACCATTTCTTTACTGTAACTGCTTTTCTCTTCTGCAGGCATCTTACATCGAAAGTGTTCAAAACTGAACTTATAGAGATGGGAAATGGAAAGCTCTCATTTTCATGTTCTTAACACTTTAGGCCAATTCTGTTGGTTTAAGATAAAAAATCTTCAAGAGAGATGAAGAATTTTGAAGATAAGAAATTCAGATTTATAAGGAGAGTGAAATGATAATTTATCTTAGGGAAAGGTCAATAGATGAATGTAGATTTCAAATCAATTAACTTGGATTTTGAATTTGGGTCTGGGTAGAGGTTGGGTAACACACAATGGGAAACTGAGACCATAATGCATGAGAAAAGATAGTGTGTTACTACCAGGTCCCAGAGAGAGACGAGTGGACAGGAAGCACGGTGGGCCAAGGTGACACAAGCAGAGTGAGAGGGACCCATGGACTTGTACCTTTACTTGTGCCACACTTCCCGGGGTGGAGGTTAGGAAATTTCCTGTGGGAGTCAAGGAATGGTTAGCTTAAAGCAAGGGCAGGTGAAGAGGTTATGAACCTGGAGGATCTGAGGGCAGTGAGGATCATTAGCTTATGATTTGGAATCAGCTATGGGTTTGTGTGAGGCATGTAGGTGGTGTGGATGGTGGCCAAAGATGTAGGTTTGAGTTCAGGAGTGTGTGTGTGTGGGGTAGTTTGTGCCCCAGGGCTGGAAAGCTATTTGTTAACTAGGCAAAAGGTGAGTGTTGAGGCAAATGGCTTAGCCAAAGTAAGATGGATGCAGAGGCAGCACACAAAAGTTTTGATAGTTATGACAATGTAGGGATAAAATCTATACCATCTGCCCAAGTATTGGAAGAAGCAAACAGTGTTCCTTTCATTTACATTCTGTTTCATTTTTGTTCTTTAAAAAAATTTTCCTGATTATAAATGTAATAAAAGTTCCTTACTAAAGAATTGGGGGCAAAAAAGAAACTGTAAATAGAAAAATACAAATGGCGGATAAGTCCAGCATCCAGAAATGATAACACCTAAATTTTTAATTTCTTTTTTGTTCTTGTTTTTTATGCCTATCTATTTTATTAAAGACTACTTGTTTGGGTGTTATTTGTTTATTTATCTATTTATATTTAGGTAAAATGATCATCATACTATATACAATTTTGTATTCACTTAATATTTGCAGTGAATATTAGATATCATTTAAACTTTTTTTTCAATTTTTTAATATTTTAAAAGATGCTTAGATTACATAAATGTTACACAAAAACTTTAGGGATTCCCATGTTCCCCACCTCCCACACCTTCCACAACCTCCCACATAAACATCTTTCATTAGTGTGGCATATCACCTGCAATGGATATACACATCCTGGGGCTTTGCCACTAAGCATGGACCACACTCTCTCCCACACAGTTCTGCATGTTATATGCTGATGTAAAATGGCCTGTATCTGTCATTGTAATGTCACTCAGGATAATTCCCAAGTCCCAAAAAAAGCCCCTGTATTACAACTGCTTTTCCCTCTCCCTGCCCCGAAAGCGTCCAGTGGCTACTAGCTCCACCTTACTGTTGTAATTTCTTCCACTGCTTGAATCACAATATGTCTACAACAGAATACCAGTAAGGCAACTCTAGTCCAAAGCTCTTCCCCCAATCCTGAGGAGTCTGGGATGGTGATGTCCACTCTACCTCCAAGTGAGAGGGGGCTTATATCCCATGGATAAGATGGATGGTATTATCCTGCCTTCAGCTGCAGACTCTCTCCATTCCCTGGGATGGCCATTGTCCATCATCATCTCCCCACCAGGTGTCTTGGGTGAGTCCATTGAGCTGTAGAGTAGGAGTTGCAGCTCCACCAAGATTCTAGGCACAGCTGGCACATGGGCAGGCCAAAAGCTCCAGTCTCTGGAAGTACACCTACAAATTCCAGCCACATATAGGTTTGAATAGAAGGGACTGATGGACCATGTGCAAGGAGGACTTATTTGAGTCCAACTCTGTCACTCTCAGGAGCACAGATTCCAAAGTAGAACCCACTAATAAGGCATCAATCTCTGGAGCTATCCCCCCTTATGTAGGACCTGGGTGTTTCCAGGGCCCTCAGGAGCCCCTCTGTTTGGGGTGATATCCACTTTGGTGTTCTATGAGATCGTATTGAGGTGTGCGTAAGTATTACCTCTGGGATGAACTCCCGACTCTCTTTGAAGTCACTTAGCCATATGAACTCATTTGTCTTTACCTTTTCCCCCTTTTATTCAAGGTCTTTTTCCAGTCGTATTGCCAGTTGGCACTTGGTAGTAATCCCTTGTTGCCAGGAAGGCTCATCCCCAGGAGTCATGTCCCATGCTGGGGAGAAGGTAATGCATTCATAAGCTGAGTTTGGCTTAGAAAGAGGCCACATTTGAGCAACAAGGAGGCTCTCAGATGGCAACCCTTAGGCACCCCATAACAATAGGCTAAGTTTCAATTTCAAGAGCAAAGACTCATAAGGCTAGTAATCAATAATGAGAACCCATCAGTGGACCATCCTCCTTAGCCAGACACTGCCCCTGCACTTGGGGGACTGTTGCTGCTCCCTTGGAGAATGAAAACTTTTTGTAATTACCACTTTTAGTGACTGCAATGTGCCCCATCATCTGGATATACTATAATTTATCTCATCATTCTTCTTTTAAATTACTCTGGTTTTCAATTGTATTTCTTCTATTTTTAATTATTTGATGAAAATCTTTTACTTTTATCTTTGATCTCTTTTTGGATAATTTAAATAGAATCCTAGAAGTGGAATTACTGTGAATAAAGTTGAGAGATTTTCTTAAATTTCCTCAGCCAAGATCTATTCTTTCTTATCCAATCTGATCTGGGATTAATCAGGAAGAAAAGCATAAAAGCATGAATGGATTTAAAGCCAGCAGACCTTTTAGGTTTTTTCTTCAAAAAAAAAAAAAAATTCAATAACTTGGCTTTGTAATTGAAAGGCTTTTGCTTAGCTTTCTTTCTGAGACTTCTTCATGCTCACCTACATCTCCACATGCCCTTTCTTCAGATTTCATCATAGGGAAGATAACAGCTCCCAGTCCCTGCCTATGAGGGATGTGTGGAGTTCTGAAAGGGAGGAGCCCAGAGGGAGGAGCCAGCTTCCTGAGATGACCATCTTTGGGTATCTTGTTTGATCCTCCCAAGAGAATAAAATGAATCAAGTCAACATCTATTTATTGACTGTTTTAGGCATTGTACAATGTTCTGGATACCTGTACATTTTAGATAGAATATGTAAGCACAGTTCATTTTGGTTTAAATGTCTGTTTTGTTATGTTTTCTTTATCATGAGTGGTATGATTAGACATATCATGAAGCCAACTTGTTTGAATATTTGGGCTGAGGTAGTTGGTTGTTAACTTAATTTCTGACAGAACCTTCAGAGAACAAGTTTTACTTGTAGAACATCAAAACCAGAATAGCAAAAGAATCCAAAGAAAGATGCAGCCTCTGGTGTGTGGTCATAAGATCAATTTAAAGGGAAGCGGGTGTGGCTCAATCAATAGAGCTCCCGTTTACCATATGGGAGGCCCCGGGTTTGCTTCCTGGGGCCTCCTTGTGAGGGCAGGCCGGCCCGCGTGGCGCGGTGGGCTGATGCAGAAAGACCTCGCAGCAAGGGGGATATAAGCAGACACAGAAAAAACACACAGCAAATGGACACAGCAAATACAAGCAGCAAGGGGGGGATAAATAAATAAATAAATAAATCTTTAAAAAAAAAAAGAAGATCAATTTAAAGAAAGAGAAAGAGCAATAGAAAATAATTTTTTAACTGGGGGTTTTCAAACTTAAGTGATCAAATTGAGTTGTGGAGCTTCTGGAAAAGCCAAATTCTTGAACCTTAAGCCCAGAGATTCTAATCTTGTCAACAGAGGTGGAGTCCCACACTTTATTATTGATGAAAAAAAATGTCCCACGTGATTCTGGTGATCAACTGGGTTTTGGAATCTCTATTCTAAGAATTACAGCATTTACTCTTTGAGACTTTTTGAAGAAAGATATTGCTTATTTTACTCTTATTATCATGAGCATAACAGTATAAAACACAATGGCCAACTTATTACTGAGTTGTTGTCTCTTATAATTAAGAAGGAATTTAATGAAAACTGTGCTTATACTGTCCCTTTATCACCTCATTCTCTTTGAATTCTCTTCTAAGAAACTTGTTTCAAATCATGATTCATCTTTTATCCAGCTTCAAAAGAAAACATTTTAAACTTTGTTTCACTTCCAGCATAAGGTTTGATTGCTTTAGAGAATTAAAAAAAACAAAAATAAATTCATTTCTCCCCCAAAGGAATATTTCAGCATAACAGACCCTGACTTTTTAATCTCATTTGTGCTATTCTTTGTTCTATTTTTATAGAAAAATGTCTTTTCTCTCCTTTATTTTTTCCTCCCTCTCCTCACCACCTCCAACCATTATCTCCAACAGTCTCTTTTTTTATGTGATCTGATTTTTATAATTTGGAATTTGATCAAAGCTATTAAAAAGGAGCAGATGCTTTCTGGAAAATGCTATTGTGCTTTTGCTTTAGAAATTTTTCTCAATTGATATCATGGATTTCTGTATTTCTCTGAATATTTACCATTGTGTAAGTATTAGTTTGATTCAAATAAAACTAATATTGACTCTTTTAATCCCTTGTACAACATTATGGGGTTGGTATTCACTGTTATGTTGAACCATATGAAATTGCCATATTTGCATCTCAAAACAAATAAATATTGACAATTTTGTATGAGTCAGCTTAATATACTTGGTGGCTGAATAAACTAAACCTCAGACAGACTAAATGACTTTGCTCAAGGTTGCTGGACTATATGATAGAATTAGTTTCAATGTACTCTTTCCTCTAAACATAGGTGTTTCTCTTAAAACAAGTATTTACCAACATCTGCAACCTGTTTCCTCTTATTTCCTAAATTGAGAATATTTAGGTTTTAAATTGTGTTATTTAATGTATATCAGGCATGCATACAATTCTGATTCATGGAGCATACATGTTACATTTAAATTGCTCTAACATCAAGCAGACGACTCTATGTTGCACTGTATATGTATGTGTTTATGTATGATGTATCTTTTTAGGTAAGAAATTATTGTCATGTACAGAACTTAACATTACAATATAAAGGATTTTAAATTGGTTTGCTTTATATATTATATTGGCAAACCTAATGTATAAAGGCAATGGTGTTATTTATCTCTAGTAGATTTTGTAAATAATCAGACCAAAAGCGAAGTCCAGGATACAAGTTATGCAAGATTTTCCGGTTAAGATATCAAAGTATGGGAATCATTAGGATGGGCTCAGAAGAAATCAATTACAGAATAAAGATCACCCAAAAATATATTTGTTCATTTTAAGTTAGGTGCTAAAGCCACGATAAATTATTGGCTCATAGGGAAAGTGTGGGAGGGGGAGGGAGTGGGGCATATGGGAATCCCTTCTATTTTTTATGTAACATTTATGTAATCTAAAACATTTTTAAAAATAAAAAAATTAATTAAATATATATCTACTCATAACTGAACTCATAACTGTTGAGGTAGATGTATTGCTTTAACAGTCCAATTTTTACCTCTTTGTATCCATGTCCCCTCTCATGTAACTTTGCCATGAACAGGATGGCCTGCTCTGCCTCTTGGCAGTTGGTGCTCCATGTAACTTGCTTTGGCCAATAGAATGAGGTAGAGGTGATGGTGTACCAGCTCCAGGCCTAGGACTCATGAGGTCTTGTGTGTTTCTGACTGTGCTCTGAGCAGTAGTGGTTCTCAACTGGGGACAGTTCATCCACAGGGGAATTTGGTAATAACTGGAAACAGTTTTATGTCACAACCTGGGGGATTCTACTGGCATCTAGTGGGTAGAGACCAGGGCTGCTGCTGAACTTACTGTAAGACATAGGACAATTCTCCCCCCAACCCCCATTTTTTTTTTTTTGATCCAAAATGCAAATATTGGTGAAGTTGCTGTCTATAGCCTGTGCCATCACTTCAAGAAGGAGGAAAGCAGAAGAGACTCGTTAATATGTCTCTAATATGAGACAGCCTCCTCCCCAGTGACCTACTGCCTATGGAAAGTTGGAGGAGATGGGTGTGAAACAATTGTTTCACTTCCTGATCAAGACGGAACTGACCAGAACCCATTTGTATTTTTCGTATGACCAGGTAAAGCTGGGGACACAGTAACACAAGGTTTATTTTTACAGTAGCAACGCAAATATAACCATTGTTTCCCTTGCTGTATTTAGCCTACATTCTATTTTTAACACACACACAAAACACACAAACACACATCTCCCCTGGCTTCTGGTAGGTGGCCAGCAAACCATGATGTTCCTTTGCTTGTAGCATAACTCATCTGTCAGATGACTGTTGCATTCCCTCTCTTTCTCTCTATCTTCTGTGTCTAAATTTCCTCTGCTTATGAGGACATCAGTCCTATTGGATTAACAGTTTACCCTAATCCAGATGGTCTCATCTTAATTAATAACATCTTCAACGAGCCTATTTACAAATATATTTAGATTCATAGGACCAGGAGTCAAGAGGTGGACTGTAATGGTCATTATGGTTGCCTTGCCAATATTTCTTCTACCCCTAATGATTAGCCCAAGGCAATCAGGGACCATAAAATATCAAGAGAATTAGGCTATGATGCTCCTGGAAATGATTGGGCTACCTTTTCAAAAGACACACAAAAGTGATATGGTTCTTTTGCTGCCTCTAGAAGTAGTAGCTCTTATTATAATGATTATATGAAGCTATCTTGTATGTAGCTGTCTTGCTACACCTTGAAGAGAAATCCAGCAAAAAGAGGAGGACAGATCTGTGAAAATCACAGGAAAGCAGAGCTGCATTCTTTTTTGTTTTTAATTATTTTTTGTTTATTTTTAAATTTTTATTGCCCCCCTCTCCCTCTGAGATGACTCCTTGTCTGTCTGCTGGTTTGTCTGCTCATCTTCCTCAGGAGGCACCAGGAACCGAACCCAGGGCCTCCCATGTGGGGAGGTAGGCACCCAATTGCTTGAGACACATCTGCTCCCCAGAGCTGTGTTCTTGATGTTGAAGATGTTGAGCATCTTCCTGATTCTGGACTCCCTGTTGTATAATAATACATTTCATTATTATTTAAGCCAGTTGGAGTTGGAATTTCTCTTATTTGGAACCAAAAAAATTATAGCTCATTAAGTTTTTTTTTATCCAAGGTATATTTTGATTCCCTTACTAAAATGAAACCTGGTGTTTGATGTGATCTACAATATCCACTGATTATACATCAAGGATAGGGTTACCAGATTTAGAAAACAAAAATACAAGATGCCCAGTTAAATTTGAATTTCAGAAAACAATTATTTTATGGGACATATTTATACTAAGAAATTATTTGTTTATCTGAAACTCAAATTTAACTTGACATCCCAAATTCATCTGACAACCCTAGCAAAGATACCTTCAGACATTGATATTTTTTATGCCGAAGGCTATTCTGGTTGCTTGCTGAAAGAGGATACCACATTATTTATGGATGACAGTAATGTGAAAAATGGAGTCAGCTTGCATTAACATTCTGGTTTATATTGAGGCTAGGGAATCTAGACCACGTGCCAGCAAGTTTTCTCTGTAATGGGTCAAATAGTAAATATTTTAGGCTTTACAGGCCATATGGTCTCTGTTGCAACCATTCAACTCTGCCATTAGAGTTTAAAGCAGACATAGACTATATATAAATGAATAAAAGTGACTGTGTTCCAATAAAACTTTATTTACAAAAATAGGTGGCTGGCTAAATTTGGCCTGCAGGCTACAGTTTGCTGACCCCTGACCAAGACCATCCAATAGGAACTGATGATGAAACATGGCTTGCGTTAGCAGTTCTGGAACATCTCTTAATACTTCATTTCTGATCCTACAGTGCACTAGGTTGAGTTGCTGAGTTGAAGAATTTTTATAAAGCTACATACAAAACTGTTATGGAACTAGGATAAATTCCACAGCCCCTGATTTCACAACTATGTCAGAACCTAGATTAAATCGAAACATTCTCTTAAATAGAGAAAACGTGTGAATTGGAGGGGAGGGCAAATGAAGTTGTAGAGATTACCCCATGAGAGGCAGTAACCATTGTCCTAGGGTCAAAGGAACCACCCCTTGCTGAATTAAATTACCTCAATTGAAACAAAAACATCTTAGATTCAAAACACCACCACATAAATGAATAGTAGTAGGTCATAATAACAGAGCAAAGTTTGCATGTAAATGAACTCAGGGGCAGCAAATTAAAAAATTAAAATCCATCTCATGATATAAAAGACTAAATGAAGATAGTCTCTTTAGCCCAGATAAAAAGGATAAAGAGATAAAATGAGAGAAGAAACATGGAGAAAATGAGGCAAAGAAAACTTTCAAGAAGATAATTAATGAGAAGAGAGGACAGGAAACGGACACACAGAGTTGCCCAGCGAATGGACACAGAAACAGCAAAAACGGGGGAGGGGGAGGCGGGGAGGGAGGGGAAAAATGGATAAAAGTAAGTAAGTAAGTAAATAAATAAATCCTTAAAAAAATGTATAGGGGAGGAAGATTTAGACTATAGTTAGTAGTAATACTTTGATGACGCTCTTTCATGATTTGTTAACAAATGTTTCACAACAATGCAGGATGTTTGTGTGGGGGGGGTGAGGTGTGGGAGCCCTGTATGATGTTATGCATGTTTGTTCTGTAAGATCACGATGTTTACTGAACACTTATAGTTTATGTATGTTCATGTATGAATGATATACTTCAATAAATTGTTAAATAATAAAAAAAGAAGATAATTAAACTTATGAGCAGAATCTATAACTAAAAAATAAGAGGAAATCACCTCTGAACTGAAAAATAACATGGCTCCAGGAATTTATGAAAAGTGAACCATATCTACCTATATTCAGGAAATATTTAAAGTATTTTATAAGGATCAAAGTAAATTAGAAAGTTATTACTATATGTGTACAGTTTATATTGACTTTAGACCTCTGTTTCCAAAGGGTTAGTTTCTAGAAAACAAAATAAAATTTACCATCCACAATATCTTTGCATGGGCAAAATGTTTAAGATGTTTATAGGAATTAAAGCAAATTTCTAATCATGTTATCCTGCCTAAATAGATACTCATTGATTATTGAATCAAAATTTCAACTCTAAGAATGGGAAGTTGGAGATAAAAAGGACTGGTGGCAAATATTTAAGTAAAAAATATTAATTTATTTAATTAGTTATAGAAACCAAAATGAAACACATAAAAAAACTGTATCTGTTTCTTGAGAAGAGTTAAAGAAAAATACATGTAGGTACTTCCTGAATTACATTACTGAATACTGGGAAAATTTCAGGAGAGTGATAAATGGTTGGTAGAAAAAGGAAAGAAAGGAAATAAAATGCCTGGGTTTCTCTTCTTTAAATAATTGTAAATTTAAAAACACCTGCTTGCATTTTTATTTTTTAAATTAGATAAATGTAATTTTAAGAATGTTTTAAAACACGATATATACTAATAAAATTAAAATGGATTACATAGCATCTAAATTATTGCAAAATTTTCAAGACAAAATCAATTTAGTTTATATAGCCAAAAATAGAATGGTAAAGTGAAAAAAAATTTTTTTAAACAGTAAATAAACCACATGAAGATAATAATGTCCAAACCAGATAAACCCTTTAAACCTTACTGTTTTTCCAAAGTGTAACCTGGAGCAGCATAAAAGGGGAACCCCATTCACTATGAATTTTCAGAAAGTCCTAAAAGAAAATGTAACCTTGACCCTCTCCTCACACACCCTTTGGTCTTGTTGTTCCCCATTCATCTCTTCGTCACCCTTCAGATCTGCTTCAAACTGTTGTCTTCCTTGGCACCTGGAGACATCAACCATGACAAGGACAATACTGCCTCAAGCTGCAGTGTTGTGTGGGCTAACTCCTAGGCCCTCTGACCTGTGTTGGCTCCACTAACAGTATTCCTTCTTATTTCCTGAGAGCCAAAATATTATAAAATGCTATTGAACTAAATACAAAATAAAACTAATTAAATGACAATAGCACTCATATGGATTAAAGAACAAAGCTTAAGCCTATGACGGTAATAATAAAAATACTTGATGCAGTAGGATTGAAAATATAGAAATGGGGTAAAAATATATTTGGCAAGTACAGATAGAAACTGAAAGTAGCAATAATAATACCAAATACAGTTCAAAGGCCAAAACATTAGAATACTTACTGTAAATTGATAATCCATTGTGAAAGTTTAACAAAAATTAACTTTACTGTATCAAATAACATATAAAAGTATTACATAATTTTTTATGTAATATTATGTTATAATACATAAAGCAACAACAGGTAGAAGTACAAGAGGAATTTCACATTGCAGATCAAATTGTTAAAAAAAAAAGGAACTAAGGACACAGAAGATATGAATGACAAATTACTGAAAAATATCCAACAGGAATGCTGAGTCTGTGGAATCTGTCTAGGGTTTTATGTTGATGAAGATGACAACAGTAATTGGTACAATAATTTTTTTTTTTTTTTAAGATTTATTTATTTATTTATTTATCCCCCACTTGCTGCTTGTGCTCGCTGTGTCCATTCGCTGTGTATCTTCTCCGTGTCTGCTTATCTCCCCTTTGCTGTGAGGTCCTGGTGCATCAGCCCACTGCGCCGCTGGCCTGCCCTCACAAGGAGGCCCCGGGAAGCGAACCCGGGGCCTCACACATGGTAAATGGGGGCTCTATCCATTGAGCCACACCCGCTTCCTGTTGTGAGGTCTTGCTGCATCAGCCCACCGGGCCGCGTGGGCCCGTCCGCCTCACAAGGAGGCCCCGGGAAGCGAACCTGGGGCCTCCCATATGGTAAACCGGAGCTCTATCCATTGAGCCACACCCGCTTCCGTGGTACAATAATTTAATCACAATCCTTATATATTAGAAATTTTGCAGGATGCTCTAAACATATTGTCTTAATTAAGTATCGTAAGAACTTTTTCCAGAACTCATGCTTCTACCATGCTGCAATGTAGCTTGTTCTCCTCACAATAGTAGGAAGGGAATGGTGTCATAAACGCCCAACAACATGGAAATGCAAAGTGATGGCTCCTTACTGAAATATTATATAATAATAAAAACACCATGTTTATGAATTCTTCTTAGTATTTTGATTATTTTTCACAAGAGCAGAATAGAAAATTGACATACAATGTAATCTCTACTGTGCAAACAAAATGAAACCATTGGGTTCTTTTTTTTTTTTTTAAACTGATTGTATTTTCTTTAATGAGTAGGTTTTATCTTTGAAATATAGTTACCTAAATCCACCCCCATCTGATGTTTAATAGCTATTGTATGGATCCCAGGGAACTTGAGGCAGAAGGTTTTTGGGCACATGGAGTCTAGTATTACAGAGGAGGTGGGGAGCGCCCTTACTCATAGAGAAGCACTATCAAAAAGATTTCTGAAACTAAGAAGACACCCCATCCAATTTTTTCTGTCCTCTGATTATTAATACCATCCTTCAATAATATTATTTTATAAAGACAAATCTAATATTGTTTCTTATTCTTAGATGTTTGAAAAACAAAATATACTCAAAGACAGACACTATTCATTATTTTCTGTGAAGACAATTTAATCAGAAATTTGCTGGCAGGCTACCATTATTGTGGATAGACTTTCAACATTTTCATTGTAGTTTGTTTCATGAAATTTGGTAATGCAGAACTGCCTTACTCAGTCCTTATTGAGGAAATGAGTGGGTGTTAAATCCTATCGAAAAAAGGCCATTTCTCACGGAAGATGAGTGATCGTTCTGAGGGTGCCATTTACACTCATGGATACTCACATTCAAGTAAATTGGCCTAGTTGCAAGAAGAAACATTTTATTTTGGCCTTTATTTCTTTCCCAATAAGAGACTTGTGTTCTTTTCTCACCAAATTGTTGACTATCCCTGCTTTTACACTCTGTTTGCTGCCTTCTACCTATATAGAGTCTGGAGCATCAGTTCTTTTCGTTTCAAACCGAGAGTTTTAATTTGATGGAAGTTGTGCCAAGGTGGAGAATAGAGTTTTATATTGCAGAGGGAGCCTTTCTTTTTATATTAGAAGCCTCATGTATTGCTTTTCACTCAGTGTGGGTGCACTTCTTTAAGCTTGCTGAGCAAGCCATCTACAAAAAAGCATATCCCTCTCACATACATAAAGCCTGCCTCTCTTGTTGAATCTGATGAAATGCAGTAAGTGTTCAGAGCTCCTAAGAAATGGTTTGTAAAATCAATGCAAGTATTACAGGGTCAGAGTTAGCATGCACTTCACCTGGTGACTCCTAAGGCATGTTTCCTTCCAAATGAAGTCACCTTCCCAGTAGAACCAACAACAGCTCTTGTTCTAGGTATCCCAGAGACTGCTGATTCCAATTAGCCAGTGACACATGCAAAGCTGTACAATGCTTGTTTCTCAATGCCACCAACTCATGTCGCCATTTATAATTACCTTTAGGACTTAAGTGTTCCAGTTCTACTCAAGTACCAAATGATTAGCATCCCTAATTTCTATATAATGAAAGCTTGATTCAAGATTTATTTTCAATTTTGAAGGTACTCAAATAAGAGATTGCATAATGAAAATCTGGGGAAACTGAATAATAGGCCAAGCACCCACAGTAAAACCTGTGAAGCTAATTGTGGGGTAGACCTGGATAACTGGGGTTCCTACAATTACACTAATTACAAGATGGAGAAAACATGTGAGTGAAGTTATTCTCTAATTCTTCTTCCTTTTAGCCTTTTCATATCTTCTAGTGTTGTGGTCCAATGCCACTGAATTAACAGTGAGACTGCATAGCAGTCAAGTGATATATAAATGATGGCCAACTGTTTTATTTTGGTCAGAGGTAGGGATCATGGTTTGATGTGCCAGCTAGCAAAATGACAAAGCCTGTCACTGCATGGAGAGGATAAAGATAACCTCTGCCAGGCCTTCCTGGGTGGAAAAGTGATAGATTGTTGATCTTTCTCTGAATCTGATATAAAAACGTTCATCGTCAACCAGTCTTTGCCTATTTTATGTGAAAGTGGCTGAGAAGCACACCTGCAAACAGGTATCATTTGGCCTGGGTCAGAGTTTGAAGTTCACATCATTCTCATACGTATCGGTTGGATGTTTTTGTTTTCTCTAGATAGTACAGCATTGAAATCAAGCTACTATGTTGGAGAGGCCAAGAGTTTCAGAAACAAACAAGAAATCCACGGCTTATTGAAATCAGACATGCATCTGCGTGTGCGAGGCATGGGGGCTGCAAGTTGGGGACACCTCAGCTTATTGGTTGCTCTGAATATTTTGGCTAGAATGAATCTATAATACAGAATCTGTTGTGTGAGGATGCAGTAAATGCAATCAAAGAGAAACAAAGAGGCCACAATTACAAAATTATTCTCTGCCACAACATGCACTCACACAAGCAGTGCTTACGTGTCTCTTGAATTCAGTTCTCTCCTAATCATTCCCAAAGGTGCTGACCTCATTATATTTTGCCTGGACTATTGCAATAGCTTTTAAAATTATTTGCTAGTTTCTAGTCCACCTTCTTTTCCACACTGTGCAAAAGTCAGTGTCATTAGACATGGATTGAATCATAACACTTAAAATCTCCAAGACAAAATTTACCTTATGTCGATGGTATATTTAATCCCATCCAAAAAAATTCTGATGTCTCTAGCAGACTGATTTGGCATTCCTTCAAATCAACAATCTTTCAAATATTTCCCATTAATTATTTAGATATGAGATTGAGTATTCTATGAGGAAAGAGGAAGAGTGAGGCACTCGGTCTCTTTCCAAATATCTTGCACAATTCTGCTCTGGCCAAGTGTGTATACCTTTTTCCACTAAATCAGTCCTATTTTTGAGCAGCCCACTTTTCTTAAGAAGCAGTTAGGATACACTTACCTTATGATGTAGTAATTCCACTCCTAGTGTTTACCCAAGAAAATGAAAACATATGTCCACAAAAGCAAATTGTACAAGAACGCTAATAACTGAAAAACACCCTAATGTCTATTAGCAAAAAAGAAAAAAAAAAGAATAAGCAAATTGTCATTCATTCACTCCATGGAATACTACTCAGCAATAAAAGAACAAATAACTGTTACACACAGCGACATGAATGAATCTCAAAAACATTCCGTGGAGTGAAAGACGCTAGATACAAAAGGTTCCATACTGTACACGTCCTTTTATGTGAAATCCAAACACAGGCAGAAATAATCTAGGGTGAAGGAACAGGTAATACGTCAGAGGGAGAATTCACTGGAAAAGGGCACAGGGAACTTTCTGGAGGATTGAAATCTTCTTTATCTTGTTTTGTTGTGGGAGATAATTCACAGGTTATACAATGGTCAAAATTTATCCACTGAGCACATAAGATGTGTGCACTTTATTTCATGTTAATTTTATCTCAGTAAAATGGACAGTCAAGAGACATCTGTTGTTACTTTAGCACATTCCGACAGGAGATCATCCTCTTTCCCAAGTAGCTAATCAGGTTTTTTGTTTTTTTTTCCCCTAACATATTCAGAACTTCCTCTGAGAGGAATCCTGGTAAATATGTTTTTCTCCATATCATTATATTTCTAGTAATTTACTAGCATCCAGTGACATTTCACAGCTCCATATAAGAAATGCTCTGAGCAACTACCCAGCTAGTACAGTCCTGACTTTGACTCCATATCGGAGGATATTAATAATGTTATCCCAGCCCACCTCTCAAGTTTCATTTTTGGCACTGGTCCCTGCAAAGCCTATATTAATTTTGGCCACAATGAACAGTTTATACTTACTGCCATAGCTTGCAATTTATACAGTGGTTTACACTGCAATTTAAACAGTTTGCATAGTGGTTCCGAACATGGCTGCTTGGATTTGAATCTTCCCTTTACTATTTACTACCTGTGTGAGTTTTGCTTAATTATTTAAACTCTCTGAACCTGAGTTCACATTTATGTAAATTGGGAGTAATAATAATACCTAACGCATAGAGTTTTATGGCTATTAAATGTGTGTCTTAGAACAGTGCTTGATATAGTACAATGTGTTACAATAATATTATTATTATTTGTGCTTCTATTCCATGCCTTTGTACTTATTATTCTTTTTCCCTTGATTCAAATTCTCTGCCTCTTGAACAAATATTCATCTTTTTATATTCAACTGCATTTTCACCTCTCCACTGCCCCAGGAAGATTTATTGAATCATTGCACTTCATACATGAATGCGTTAGAGTGTTGTTGTTTTTGCAATTATTAATTTATATATCTATCTCCTTCATTAATTATGAGCCCCGCTGTGTTAAGAAAGAAATTTTATTCATCTTTTATTCCCCAGAAACTAGCTCACAGTTCTCAAGAAATGGCCTGTTAATAAATCAGAAAATGAAGGAATGGTTAGTGGTTTAGTCCAGTTTAATAATCCAGTTCACCAGAATTCAGTTCAATAGCATCACGCACTGTTGGCCAGGCCCTGTATGGAGCCCTGACAAGACCAGGTGAGTGAGAAGGGGTGCCCGCTCAGGAGGGTCATGCTTTACAGGATGGCAGACAAAACCATGAACAAACAACAACCCCTTGATTTTTAGAGGGACTAATTGGGATGTGCCTTCTCAAATACAGTGTGGACTCAATGCCAAGATTTGCTCTAGACTTATTAGCCAGCTTTTCCCTCAAATGAATGGGAGTTTTTAAACCAAAAATAGAGATAATCAGGTGTTGGTATCTGCCACAACTAAGGGGTATCAAGTGCGAGGTCCGTAGATGAGAGCAAAAAAGAAGGGGTAGAGGATGGGGTTTCTAGATGACACATCCTTCAAAGATGATTGTTTTAGAGAGTTGGAGAATAATGATCAGGAAACAGTGATTGAGGTCAAGGAAGTTTCCAATCACACCTCTTCATCCTGAAGTAAAGGAACAAACAAATGTTATGCAAGCGGAATACAAAGAAGCACATCCTTGGTGGAAGTCAAGGTATCAGAGTAAGGCTGGCAGGCAGTGTACATGAAACAGGGTAACTTCTGCTGCTCCTTTAAAGTCCAAAAGTGAGTTAGCCATTTCAGAGAGGGGGAAATGACAGTTTCAGCTCAGTGTTTTGCTCTTAATCACAAGCCACATTTCCTTTCCCCTCACTGGAGCCTAACAATTCAAAATGTTCAGAAGACATTATAGATTGTGGCCACACTTATATTTAAGGGCAGAACTCATTTTGCCTTGTTCCTTATCCTCAAACCTTGGGGGAAAAATCAGGGTAGGTCAAGGGCAGGTAGACGAAAGAGGAGAGTGATATACTCATTGCTCCTTTCTTTTGTTATGGTTTTACAGACCTGTTTGAGATTGATGCCTCTATTTCCTCTATTTGTTCTGTTGAGAAGAATACAGAAATGACATAAATTTGGTTAGTGTTGTGATACATTTGCTCTCTATAGTGGTAATGTAAAGGATTTCTGAAAAATTTTCCAAGTCGGTTGAGAGGTAAAATGAGTGCTCCTGCTGCCTTTCTCTGACACATGGGAAAGCTGTGGTAGCATGTGGTATATCTGAGGAAAATGTGCAGTTCTGGATCCATGTTAATTGGTCAAGGCCTTGTTCACTGGAGAAAACCTTGGATATAAGATCCAGTTAACAGCATATCTTAGACATGAGATGCAGAGTTCTTGTCACCATGGAGACAACAGAAGATGCGAAGGCCATGTCACTATCCTTGAATACTTCAGATTCAAAGACAAATGAATGAGACTGCAAAATCCTCATAACCAGCAGCACCAAGTTGAGATGAGTATTGTGCAACCTATTCACTAAATGAAGGTAAAGCTGTGTAATGAGGTGAGTTTTCAAGATATATCCAAGACATTGCAACAGCTGGCTGCTTACCTTTCAAGTCTGTGTTAATCTTTTTTATAATCTGGGGTTTCCTTTGAAATTGACCTTTTATCTAGAGGTGGTATATGTTCCCTCTGAAGTGATATGGGTATTGAACAAAAAGTTAACAATAAAATAGTTCAATTAACATATTGGTATTGAAGTCAAGAACTGCCACATTTTTAAATTATATTCATCCATCCTTTATTGCGTCTTTGACTATTTCAGCTAATTTTTATTTGGAGCAAATTATATATCAGGTTTGATAACAAAAGTAAACATGAGATCTCTACCTTTAAAAAAATTCTAAAATCTAATTTACTAATGAGTGAAGACCCTAACTGCGTTGTAAGAGATATGCCTCCATAATCCTGTATGCTGGTGGTGTAAACTTGACCCTGTTGAGTTTAGTTAGATGCTTCATAACTGGACTTATTGCAGATGGGCTGAGTGTTTCTAAAGGAAAAAATATATATTTATATGCTTGTAGAAAAACAGCTATTCTTATGGATGAGATCAGGAATTCCAGAAACCTTCTGTCTTTCAGGACCACCCTTCAGTGAGGTTGTAGTTCAGAAGTAATCCACATTGAGCCCATATCCATATCTCAAGCTGAACCATCCATGAATCAAGCTTGGACTTTTTTCTTCCCTCTGCAGCTGGTCATAAAGGATTTCCCTCTATTGCCAAATATGTGAGATGGAGGAGAATTGCCCATCCAATAGTGGAGAATAACTTATGATGGGCAGCTCTGAATTCAGAGTCAGTGTCCCAGTGTCAGAGGCTTCATATTCATCTCTACCACGACCAAAGAGAACGCCAATAAATATTTACTGAATATTGTGTAGCTCTCTGATGCAAATTTTTGTGCCTTTTGACACTTTCTTCTATATTTGCCATAGCATTTCTGGTTTCCCTATTTCACTTTGGGTGGCCAATTGCAAATCACAGTACCATCTCCAAAGGGTCCTTGCCTGAATGTTAAATTCTGTATCATGGAGCATTGTGCCTATATTGGTAAAATCTCTCTTGTCCAACTGATGTTCAGTCTTCCTTGATCCAACTTCTATAGGATCTAATCTCAAATACTATATACATTTCCATCTCCTGCCAGTACATATTGGTTTCCACAGTTCCAATGGTGTTATAGTCCATTTTCTCTCTCAGCAGTGTGCACTGCATCCACCTTGGGAGCCTGCAAGGGAGGTAGGCGGAAGAAAAACTTAGGCAGAGAGGGAAGTTTGCTCATACCGGCACAGCCGCAGTCTGCTCCAGACAAACAGGCAAGCAAGCATGGCCATTCTTTATTTGCAGAGTTATTTATACACTACTGTTATCACTCAAATTTATACAGAAGGAACACAGAATGCAACTCTCTGGAATCATTTCTGCTGTGCTCAGGGTATATGTGTACTGGGCTGAGGACCTTATGAATTGGATACAAGGCATGCTGAATCAGGGGAACACAAGAAACTGAGCCAAGGTCAATAGCTAATCTAGCAATTGGGCTGCTGCCCAGGTTTTAACCCTTATATGGCCACTGCCTGAGTTTTAACCCTCACACAAGCAGGCCCAGCACTTCCCCAGCTGAGTTATGTCTGGATTTGACCCCGGTTCCAGGTCTGGTGGCTGCTGTAAGCAAGAGCAGATGCACCGTCAAGAGCCTTTTCAGTGACGCTATCAAGAGCCCGGTTGCTGGTGAAATTCCCCTAGTCTTCCCCTTCCTCACACTGGGGTTACCCAATTCATTCTTTATTGTAATAGCTGAGGGACTGAAAATGTTGCAGTGACATCTCCATGTTAATGATTATATGCTAGGGGCTTAGGACAGCTTAGGACACTTTTTAGGGCATTTATTACCTTACGCCCAGTAGTCAAAACTCAACACGAGGGAAACAAACAAAAAAATCAGATAAAATGTACATCTAGAAAATAAAAGATATTATAATATAGATTTTCAGCTTAAAAATCAATTGACAGGATTTATTTATTTAGGACAGAATCCTAAAAAGAGATGTTGAGGAAAACATACTTATATGACCTTCTGAGAGAAACAGAAAATAAAAGGTTGCAAAGGAGAATTCAGCAGTGTTCAAAAAATGCCAGTCATAACTCTTCCAGGAAAAAAATAGCTTCCTAAATTGTTCTATAAATCAAGAGAATGATATTTATAAATCAATAATGGAATAGCAGGTGAAGGAATGCAAGGGTTGGCCAGAGGTGGAAAAAGGGGTAAGTTTGAGGTCTATTAAAATGGCCTGATCAAGCTCACTATCCAACTTTCTAGAAAATCAAGTCAGCAGAATGCCTTTTTAATCTGTAGTCTATTTTTACCACTATACAGATCAGTGAGTCGCACAATTAGTTTAAATTTTTTTTTCAGAGATATAGGGAAATTTGGACAGATTGTATAAACCAGAATTAGGGTGCTTTAGGAGACTTCTACTCCTTGCCTTACCCTGGATCGGATCATTTGACAACTCCTTCCTGTTGTTGCTGTTTTCTTTTATTTAGCCCTTGCTTTCATGAGCATACAAGTGAATGAGCTAGAAAAGAGAGGTGAAAGAGATTGCATTTATTTGAGGCCCTTCAATTATTTTTTTATTACTTAAGTAAAATATCAGTATACTTTTCTCTTTTGCCTTTCTTATATATGACATTTTCCTTTGCCAGCTTATGCCATTCATCTATCCAAGAGGATGTGTGTGCATGACAGTGGGAAGAGGATTGCAATGAGAATGGAAAATTTTCAAAATAGGATTTTGCAATATGATCATAGACTTAAAAGCCTTTTCCATATATGGAGAAGATATTCTATATTCTACTGGTACAGAGCTATGTACCTCAGCACACTAGTGTGTCAAGAATAGGTTACAGGCATGCAAAAATGTTGATTTACTAAGAACTGCTGGTAATCAGACCATGTGAGGGGTTCAAGTAAGCCTTGGGGCCTGGAATGCAGATGGAACAAGCTTTCCAGGGTAGATTATCAGATATTGACCAAGAGTTAAACAAGCTGCTAGCTTTATCCCAGCAGGGTGGGAAGCAGCCAAGGGAACAAAGAACATCACCATGGAAACCAAAGGAATCAGCCGGCACCAGTGGATCCAAGATTTCCTTCACTTTTCCTCAGTGGGGTCATGTAAGTCACATACCTCCCCCAGAGAAAAGGAGAGGTGAAATCTGAGACTGCATATTTTACCTAAAGGCTCTATTTAAATTATTGCATCAGGCTCGTATGACCAAATTTCACCAATTAAATGTAGTCTTTCCTCTGCTATCCAGGATCTGGAGGCTATTGAGGAAGATAAGAGCCGTCTTAAAGATATTGAGGAAGATAAGAGCTGACTTAAAAAGGGAAGAAGATATATTTTCTTTGCACATCCCTGTTACAGTATGAGTATATTTGATACTCTGTTTAATTTTATTGACTTGTGCTTATTTTTCTGCCTGTATGATATTCAGGACAAGACAGGTCAGGAAGCAGATATCAGTGACCAATTTGAAGAGAATGTAGATAGAAATATTCTGTCCTCAACCATTTCCCCTTCCTGAGAGAACAGAATCTCTGGGGTGGTTCTGCAGTTAAGAGGAGCCATGGGTCTCCTCACAAACCTGTCCTCAAGTTTAATATACTTATGGGCACTGATTTTTCAGCCCTGTAGGCTAGTGGGGAGACTAAAGACAGCTAGGTTGCTCAAAGATACTTGCCGATAGAGTAGGTGGTATTGTTCTTCTCAAACGATAATGTAGGACCAAATTTTTCTGTAGGACCAATTTTTAGTTTTAATTTTTGAATCGGATATAGACATAAGTGCTTTTATAAAATGCAATAAAAATGACTTGCTTAAGTTCAGAGAGCTTCACTGTGCTGCTGAGGATCACGGGGTGTTGGGGCAGCACTGGCAAATGGCAAAACGAAGGCACTGATCCAGGTAATCTGCTCCTAATCTCATCGTGCTTGGATATTTCCTTTTCTTTATATTCATAGCCATTGGCTACAGACAGTCTTTTCTCAAATATCTCTTCTAATCTTCAGAAAAAAGTTGCATGTTTTGAGAGATATTGATTAGGCATTTGAAGGCAGGGCCTTCCATTGGGGTTACTGTGCAATCAGTAATTTAAAATGATTCAGTTCTGCCTGCTCATGGCTTACTTACCTAGGAATAAGGACTGGGGAATGTTTGCATTTCGACCATGATATGCAGAACAAAAAACTTCATAATAGGCACCCAAATGAAAAATTGAGGATTCTTGTTCTGTAAAGAACAATTCTGTCTTAAGAATGTTATTGAGTGCAGGTAACCCCCGAGAAGGAATTGATAATAGAAAACTGGAATTCTTATTTACCTTAATTTCAAGTTTTTGAAAGACAGAAAACATTTATGTTTCAATATAAAGATTGAAGATATAAAAGAGGTTTAAAGGGATGGGTCCTTGGAAATAAAAATAGGTGGTATGGAAAATGCTAACAATAACCTTTGCAACTCCATGTTGAATTTTCTGGTGAACAGGAATACAGAAAAGTTAGTAGGGAGAACAACCTGCATTTGTTAGCTTAAATTTATTGGGCTCTATTAGCCATTAAAGGGAGTGTTTGTTTCTACTTTATCTTTGGTTTTAAGAAAGACTTTTTCCTAAGCTTTGAATTAAGTGTTAATAGGATAACCATTTCACATTGGATAACTACAAATTGCTTATTTAGGTGTTTCTATGGTTCAGTAGCTAAACATGGATGAATATGTAATTAGTTTTTAAACTCTAGCCTAATGGGGTATATGCAATAGCTGTTCAATAGGACTTCATTTTAACATGTCCCCAAGCATATTTCGAATGTTAAATAAAAAGTGTTATTGGTATTTGCTGCAGTGCAGTGAATTTATTCCCCAATGGACATATAATCTATACAAAAGTCTGAGTAGAACCATTTAGTGCAGTGGTGTAAATGCAAAATCTGTTATAGGAACTGGGGTACACAGATCCTCTAGGAAATTGAGAGAAAGCAGCAACATAAGTGGAAAATCTGGACAGAATTCAGTTCCATTTGAAGACACAATATAAAGCATCAAAATATAAAGTGCATATTATTTTAGAAACAATAAAACAGATGCTTCATGTGTTGGTCAACATGGCTGCAAAAAGAAAGTAGGGAGACTGACTGAAATTCAGTTGCACATTTCTTTATAGTTTTTCTAGAATTTGCGACTAGAAATGAAAAGCTTGTGTCTAAACAGTCACAACAGGGAAAATTCTTCCTCCTCCTGAGAGTAGCCTTGTGGGAAATGAGATGCTAAGAAAGCTTTCTGGACCATGTTATTATGATTGTGAAAAGAATCATGGGGCAGAGGGAAGATATAAAACAAAGCTGTTTTCTCAAATATTGTTTTATTAGTCGGGGCTCTCTAGGGAAACAGAATCAACAGGAGATATCTGTAAATAGTATGAGATTTTATAAAATTCTCTCATGTGACCGTGGGGATGCACAAGTCCAGATTCTGCAGGCAGGCTGCAAACCAGGGGCTCTGATGAAAGTCCGATGAATTTCCTGTATGGATTCCTGGGAGCCATCGGCTATCCAAAGACGAGCTGGGAAATTCTCTCTGAATACTGAAATTACTTCCCCTTTTAAGGCATTCAACTGATGGGATAAAACCTCACTCATTGCTGAAGGCAATCTCCCTTGTTAATTGCAGATGTAATCAGGCATCTGTGCAGTAAACTCACTGATGACTAAAGTCCATAAATGTCCTTGTATTACAATTAGCCCAGTGTTTGCTTGACCAAACAACTGGGCACAATTACCTGGCCAAGTTGACACATTCCTAACCATTACAACTGTGAAAATCATAAGAAGAGAACTAAACATTTTTTACTGATTCTGTAACTGAGTACACAGCTTAACACTAAAATGACTTTCCAGCCTTTTAGTAAGTATTGGACTGGATTCAGGGAGAAGTTATGATCATTTCGTAGAAACCAATGATACCTGTAAACTTGTGGACTCTGACTTGTAGCATCTTTGAATGAGGTAAGCAGTTTCTAACAGCTTCTCAAAAATATTGTGCTTATCCAAAATTAAGAGTCTTGGGAATTATGTATAAAGTCATCACTAAAAGATTGTTTTTAACACATTCACTAGACAGGTAAGTGAAATTATTTGCAATGAGAAAAGCTTTCTTCAATTTCTATTTAGTTGTTCAGGCAAATTCCAAGTTAGCACATCTGTGCAAAAGACTCATTGTGTGTATATATAAAAATGTGTTTATTTCTAATTCTAAAAAAAGCTATCATCACAAAATTTTTATTTTAGACTTTATGTTTTGATTATTTTCTTGATTACTTTTTCTCCCTTTCTTGATTACTAAAGTAAAGCATGCTTTTTGTACAAAATTAAAAAGTCTAGAAATGTGTATGCTGCCTCCTTGTTCTACTCCCCACTCTGGATAGGTCCACATCTTTTCAGTGAGGGTGGAATGGGGAAAGGGGATTTGATCAAAAGAAATGATTGGAGACGGGAAAACCATCAAAGGTAGTGAACATAAATAAAAATGATTAAGTTGGAATATTTAAGAAAAACTCCAAGGGTATTGCTGCAGACTTTGTGGAGAAAGACAAAGCAAGGGGAGAAAAACAGGCTGAACTAACTATTCAATGATTGGCATTTTGGCCCTTAAGAGTAATTTCCAACCAAGGCTGAACTGTGCCCCATTCCCATTTTCAAGGCAAGGAATTTTCCTCTATGCTAATGAAATATTGATTAATTTTTACAAAATGCAGGCAGTAATTAGGGGTGTAGCCACAAATAGTCTAATTAACTCCATCATGGGGAAAGTTCTGGGGAAGAATTTGGGAAGGGTTTGTGATGCAAATCAAGAACTATTTCATGAGGGTTATTTAAAAACTGCTAAAGAGCTTCTGGATACTGGTAACAATGCTTTTCTTTCTCACTCTAAAATAAAGCATTGTCTTGGCTTCAGCAATTTATGCAGAAGAACCATGGACAGGCTCACTGCAGATGTTCACTTCTGGTGCCTTGCATGGCTGCTCTGTGTGCTGAGCAATCCTGGCAACTTGCCATGAAGATTGCTTCCCTGCCCTTATCATCACCCAAGAGGCTCTCATCTGTCCAGAGCAAGGGCTCAGCTGAATAAATGAGCAGAAAAATCGATTAGTCCCTCATCACCTAGAAGCAACATAAGCAACATTGTTAATATGTCTTACTTTTTTTTCCAATACAATTTTTTACATGGCTGAGAAGACACTGTATTATGTAATTTTAGTTCTTGATTCTTTTGCATGTGTATACATATGTATACACATACATATATATACATATATTTTTTCATATCATTAATTATTCTTCATAAACATGATTTTAATGGTTGTAGTTTTGCTATCGTATAAAAAGTAGAGATGTTTTCAAGTCAATACATTTTTAAAATTTCTAAATATCCCACATTTTCAACATTTTTAGGTTATTTATTTTCCTGTTAACAGAAGTATAAATCATTTCCTAGTTTCAGTATCACAACAATGCTCAGTGAAAACCCTCACAAGAGCTTCTGTGAATGTGTATTTGTCTCTAATAGGTACTTGGAAGTGTAATTATTAGGTTGGAAAATATGCACATTTCCTGGATTGGTGCTGTAAAGCTGCATTAAAAATGTCAATTTAGACTTCCCCTTCAGTATCTTTCCATACAACTTCATCAGAATCCCAACCAGTCCTGGAAGGTGCCGCGGAGTGAGTTGTTACGACAGCGTGTCATGGGAACACAGGTTTAGGGCAAAATAGAAACTTCCAGCAAATGATCCCTTTATTATTTGCATAGACTAAAGAGTCCAGAAGGGGCAAATAATCTCTTTGTCACACAGCACAGAGTCCGAAAGAGCAGGGGAAGAAGCCCCATCATGGCTGGTCAACCCGGCGTGGTTGAAAACTGCTCTGGGTCAGTGTCACTAGATGGCAGCTCTGCCCACCCCACTTTGCGCCAGAGAAGAGAAATCAATCCATAGTTTGAGTGTGGTTTTTATCCACCTTGGGGGGAGGGGACCCTGCCACTGAGAATTCTTGTTCTGATAAGCATCTGGTGCTGCCCATTCCCAGTTTCTGGTTTAAGGTCTGGCCGGATGGCCCCTTAGTGTTTATTTGTGACTTCCCCAGTGAGGGTAGGTGTGGTCTGGGTGATGGCCTCCTAACAGGTGTCTGGGAATTCCCTAATAGGTGTGGCTTCTAGCTGTCTGTCTTGATTGAGCTTAAACTTAAGAGGGAGACTGGCTCTCAAGTTACCTTCCTCTCCCCAGATCGGATTCTCGTCTGGCACAATGTGCACATGTCCAACATTGGGGAGTATTTTCTAAGTAGTATGAAGGTTTTGGAGGTGAGATGACTTTCCTATAGTATAAAGGTCATTACCAGAGGCAGATACACAGCTTCTTATACTTGTTAATTTTCTTACCCCATTTGTGTCATGAATATTTATGTGTGGATTTTTCACCCTTAAGTGCCAGAGTCTTACTGATGGCCACTTAGTACTTGTGTGAACTTTTCTCTAACGTTTTCCTCCTGTCAGCTCCTGAACATCCTCTGAAAAATTACCAGGGCTCCCTGCGGGCATTTTGTTGTGCATCATCTCTGCTGGTGATCATTTAACAAACATTCGTGAACTGGTTTCAAAAGCATAATTCTTAAAAGTGCTTTTTGGTCTATTGAGTTCACACGTAGTTAGACAAAGCAATTCCAGCCAGAGCAGGTGTTTAACATTTGTCATCCTACAACCCTCACTTGGACCCTAAGGGAGGAGATGAGCCACGTTCTGATCATCCCTGGTTGAGAAATGTCAACTTAATGACAGTATTTCAGCATGTGCAATGAACTGTGCTTTAAATAGAGTGAAGTGATGGGATCAGCACACTTATTCCTGAGTAGTAATAAAAACCTCATGTTCAATCTAAAATCTTTATTCAAATTTTCTTTCAGAAACTCTTTACATGTTTATGAATCCTATATAAAACATAATAGTATTCTGTATATTTTAATAAGAGTTAGCACCTCTAGGGTGCTTATTATATGCCCCCAAGCATTTCACATGTGTAATTTATCATCATATTCATGAGGTAAATACCATATGATTTCAGAGGAAGAAAAACCTCGAGGAAGCAGTCACTCACACAAATTCACTTTTCTAGTGAGCAGAGGAGTGGGAACAAACCCATGACTGCTGATTCTAGTGTCTGCACATGTAACCACAGTGCTCTACTACCTCCTCCCAGAAAGCCAGGCACAGAGAGAAAACCATCCCTTCTGTGAAGAACTGACAATCTGTGAGTGAAGCCATTAGTACACTCAAGCCAACCATCTCGACATTATGGTACCGCACGCAGCATCACAACCGAGTGACCACCATAACTTTCAAGAAGATAATTCAAAATCTTTGCCTTTGTAACCCATTTGATCAGAATTTGTCCCTTTGTGAATTATCATATTTCATTTTAAAGTGATGCTTTTCTTCGTAGGAACTAGATATGGAAAATAACTTCTCCAGTTAACACACTCCGTATCAGTTAAGGCTGGGTCATTGAATACTTTGACTTTATACATTCATTCTTCTTCATTCACTTATTCATTCATTTATTCAACACACATTTAGTTAGTTTCTACTGTGTGCTGGGCACTGTTCAGGGCATTGAGGATACATTGATGAACAAAACAGAGATAGGTCCCTGACTTCAGAATTTATAGTCTAGTGGGAAGAAGGGGGCTGATATTAAATAGAAAATGAAGTAAATCAATACTGGAGATAATTTCCAATAGTGATAAATGCTATGGAAAAAATAAAACACAGACAAATGGGGGAGTGGGTGTGGTCAGAGATGACCTCTTTGAGGAGATAATATTTGAGTTGTACTTTAGATTATGAAATGGAAATTCTGGGGAAAAGCATTGCAGTCAAAGGGAAGAGTGGATGCAAAGGCTATGATTCAGGAATAACTTCAGTGTTTCAGAATAGAAAGATAGTGAGTGAACAGAAGAGTGTACAAGGGGAGGTTGGAGAGCAAGGCAATTGGTATGGGGACTTGACCCTGGCCAGGAGTTTGAGTTTGATTCTAAGTACAATGGGAACCCACTTCTGTGCAGTGGGTAGAGTGTTGATATCGCCTGAGTTCTGTTTCCATTGGATCGCTCTAGCTGCTGTGGGGAACCAGAAAGCAGGCTCACATGAACCTATGTATTCTCAGAGCTCGGGAGGACCCATCTTGCTTGCATGGACCTGAGCGCAGCATCTGAGGCAAGGGACCACAATACATCTCAAATATTTCTGTGTATGAGCTATCTATCTTAATATCAATTATTTACTTCTAAGGCTTCTTTGTGATCTCTACAAATGGGACAAAATAATAAACTGAAAATGCTAAATGTAGTGTCTTTCAAGTGAAATGTATTTTAGTTATGAAAAAACGTAGCCATTATCCTCAAGGGACATAAGCACTTTACTATTCTAATCATTATAATCAAGTAATAAGCCCTGGATCATGTAGGTTCCTAGAGAGATAAAAAAGGTCATTGCTTATTGGTAGTATGCATCCCAATTCTCCAGCTAGACTTTATCACTTGATATCTTAAATAAACAGTAGTTTTGGGCAGCCTAGACCTATGGTCATATGGTTTCCCTCTTGGTCATGCACCAGTAAACTGGAATTTACATTTAGAAGTTTATTAAAGTGAGTTTCCTGGCTATAGGAGTTTGAAGGTTTTTTTTTTTTATCCTGTAAATCTATATACATGCTGAAATTAGCAATAAGTTAGCTTGTAAATGCATCCACTCATATTTCAAAATATGTCAAAAAGCAACTTAATGAGAAACCTGGAATCATGAATCTTAGACACATACATCTTCCAGGTATATCACTCAATGGATGATTTTAGTTTGTTTCTCTTGTCCTCATGTATGTCTTTGAGAAAGGATTTTGTCTTTGGGAGGCTCCCCACATCTTGTTTGTAGCAGTAGGTAAATTATATGTGGCTCAATTTTAAATGTTCTTTGCTATCATCTATCATCAATGACTATTATGCCTTACGTGCATGAAGTTGTTTTATATAGACAGAGAATGAATTTGCTAAAGAACAGGAGATTGAGAAGTAAAAAAAATATGTGACAGTCCTTCCTTCCTCCCCAAAGCTTTCCTTCAATGAACTCTATTGAGCCCTTATTATAAACTAAATGGTGATCTCTGTCCTCTTGAGAGGTTTAAGACCTGTATGAGGTGTAAAACTGTAAGAAATAATTATAATAATATGTATTTAATAACAAATTTGAATGCAATTTTAAGAGAGTGTTGGTACTGAGTGACATACTATACAGTAGATAGGTGTTTTCATAGAAAATGGGACATTTGAATTGTGTCTTGGAGCTTAAATTGAACTTGAGGGTTGAAGACAATCTAGACAATAAAAACTTAAAAATTAGAAAAGACTGTAGAGGTCATCCAGGCCAAATTTCCACCCCCTGCATCCTACTCGTAGGAATATCCTTGACAATTCAGCCCTGACAAGAACACTTTCTGATTTTTTAAGGCAGTTCTTCCATTTGGAGGGAGATCTAATCATTAGAAATTTTTTTATTGAACCTAGATGTACCGCATTGTAACATGTCTTGAATTCTGTCCTTTTGAGAAAACGAAAGAAAATCTAATCCCTCTTTCCAATGATTGCACTTCAAAAATATTTGAAATCTAGGGTGATACATTTTTCAAGCCTGCTGTATATTAATGCCTCTTTGCAATTTTGTTGCAGGAAACTAAATATGGTGCAATTATTTTTCTCCTTAATCTGGACACCTAATTTAGTTCCAACTGTGAAAACTCTTCAGTATCTGCTCATAACTGTGTGATGGAAATTCCATTCTCCTTGGCATTTGCTGACAGCATAGAATTCCATTTGCCATGTATCCTATCCATATTTTTATATAAACCAATTAGCTCTGACAAAATGCCTTTCTAGTTTTTGTTGCATGTGAGATAACTGTTTTAGGGGGAAGGTTAAAGTTTTGTGTTCTATCTACCCCCTACATAAGCATATAAAGTATTCCTTGAATATATGAAAAAGAGATTAAAAGAATGAAGCATAATTTCTTTTAGAGCCAATGTCTAATTTTCTTCAGGCTCAGTCTGATTTATTTCATACCCTGGGCCTAAACTAATTTACATGGCTCGATTAAATAACCTAATGAACTCTGACCCCTGTGCTTGGACATTAAGGATGCCAAGTACCCATTTGGGTTTTGTTTATGTCTTCCTTCCTGTTGAATGTCATCTGTATTTGAAACCTTTCAAGCATTGACATTATAAAGGAAGCATAGGCCATTTAAAAGAGAGCAAGCAGACAGGAGATGCAGTAAATCAGAGCATTACTGATCATGATTTGATTTTGAACATCTTCCAAAAATACTCTTTGCATTCCTTTCCAAACCCTGTTGGTCTAATTGATTTATGCTAAAAATTCTGATCTCATGTTACAGTCTCATTTTGGTTTGCTGCTAGCATACTAGCATTCTACAAGAGCAGTGATATTGAACAGTAATGAAGATCATTACAATACTATAGTTGTCAGAAGAAGAGTTTGGGGTGGGGGGCTTTATTTTCTTGTAAACTATTGAAATTCCATTTGAGTCACTAATGCAAATAACGAAAATTTTCATTCCATCAACAACTCAGAACACTTCACCCAGGATTGCCTCAGTAAATATGTAGCACAAAACCATTAAGGCAGATAATAACAACAACAACAACTGCAAGAATCTGTTGTTTGGGCCAAGGAAGATTTCAGTGTTTAGGGGCTTAAGACAGAAGGTGTGTGCAGTGGAAGAAAAATTACTTTCCTTCACCAGAATTTCTCTTCTATATCAATGTATCAGTGCTGTGTCCAATTAATAGCCTGAAAATATAAACAGAGTCAAATGAGATGGTTTCTAGAGTCTAATTTTATAAATAACAAAGAAAATGAGTATGGAAGGAGATGCTCCCATATATCATTAGGTCAAATTGAGAATTTTCTGGAAACAGAGGTGAGCCATGTTATTAGATACCTCTAACCATGAACATCTGAGGAAATCTTGGAAATTAATTTTTGTCAATTGCAAAGGGAAAATTATTTGTTAAGTAATTTTGAATATTTAGTGATATATGAGAAAGTTTACTTAAATATTAATTAAAGAATGTAGTAAGCAATTTTATCTCTTGGGATTTACTCTTTTCTGTTCTAAAAGAAGTACTAGAATCAACTTGCTACTAGCCAATATCATGGAAATGCTAATGATACACTTTTTTCTTTGAAACAAGAATTTTCTCTGAGGTTTTAAAGAAAAACTTAATGCTACATTTATCTTTTAGAATTAAATTTTTGTCATGTAGGTAATTTCCCACAAAATCCCTTTTGATTTTGTTTCTAGTGAATTGAGATTGGTACAAACATATGCTTATATTTCAAAAACTGATTTGCTGCTAGAATATATCTGTCATAGGCAGAACAGGTGTGAAGTCATAAAGATATTCAGTGATAAATAAAGAAAAAAAAATCACCTGATGACATTTGGTGTTTTGGAATCCCATAGGTTTCAGACATAAATAGGAACTCATAAGTCTCATCTGTGCTATTCCTATGGAAGGACAAGGTATATCAAGTGGTGATTTATGATGATCGCCATGTAAAACATGGAGACAGATCTCCAGGCTGTATTCTTTTTGCCAGGTTGGCATATATTCTCAAGGTACCACCTGGAACGCCTGGAATTCCAGCATATTTCATTTCATGGGTGTTTGCTGATATTTCCGAAAGCCAGAGCCACTCATGATATTCTGTGTTAAAGAATCAGGTGGGGCTGGGCTTAGCCAACAGCAGCAGCCTCAATCAGAATGTATATGGAATATCTTTCAAAGCAATTATACTTATGCCAGAATTGCTGATGGTGGTATAGGTAGTGTCTTGATTGGTGGGGAAACTCTGAATACACTCTTGTCCAGTAAATTTGATAAAAGAGAATTCTTTTCAATAATTATCCAGAAGTCTTTAAAACCTAGAATGAAATAGAATCTATTTTTTGCTCTTTCAAAAGATGATTAATATTTCAAATGTCAACTGTGCATGCAGATAATCGGATAAGACAAATACTTAGAGAAATGCTGTGGAAATTATTTTGTATTATCTGAAAGACAAGTAAAATGTTAAATTCTAAGCATAACCAGAACAATTATTTGATAGTTATATGTAAATCTATTAAAGAGTTATGTAAATATGAGATAATATATTACTGAATCTTAGCAAGTCATTTATATTCAGAACATTTTTGGAGCTTTGTACATAATGAAGTGTATTGAGAATATTTCAGCTTAGTTAATAGCATGTCTTTTAAAAAGATCTATAACACAGGTCTTAAGTCATAAGCTAGGAAATGTTTTCAAAATGAATCCAAATCATTAGAATCATTTAAAATCTATCTAGATATTTAAAAAGCCATCTAGAAATTTACTAAACTATTATAAGGGTAAGAAAACAGGGATTCAAAAACAAGCATCTGCCTGAGCATGATTTTAAACCTGAATAAATAAAAAAAATAATTTATTAGAAGATCAGTTTATCCTTTGAAGGTCTAAAAGGGAATATTTTAGGTTTGTTATTCGTTAAATATTTGTTCTAGATATGCCAAAAGTTCATGATGCTTGTAGTTCTAGAAACAGTAATCTCCTGACAATGGCAGTTCATTATTACTTGGACTTTGCAGACAGAGTATAGGAAGAGGTATTAGTGAGTGATATAGAATTACATCTAATTTTATTGGTTTATTTAACTGTCTGCAGAAGGGATCCTCATTACACACCTATTAAAAGTATTTTCATTTAAAACTGAGATTATAAGAAATATTTATTGCTTTCCCAGAGTGATATGCTATTATCTTTATTTATTGGCATTTATCATTGTCAATATGCTATTATTGCTGTTCATTCATTTATTCATTCATTTATTCAATGAACAGAGTGACTAGCACGTAGCAGACCTGTTCTAAGCAATGGCCATTCAGAAGCGACAAAACAAGAAGAAACAGCATCTGATATGAATGAAACCATCAAATAAGTCTCAAAATCATAAGGATAAACATAGGTGTGTCACACTGGCTGGGATTCATTATTTTATTGGACATTAGCTACATTAACTCAGGAAATGAGGTTTGTCCTGAGAAGAACATTATTAGATTATTTTCATATGTGGCATAGCTGGTCTGCAATATTTTGTAACTCTTACTTCTTAGAGAACATATATCCCTAAAAAGAAAATTGGGCTCATACTATTTCACTTATTTTTGCATTTAAGTGAAAAAAAAAAAACTATTTATAAATAGATGAGCAACTAGGTAAATGGATGGATAAACGGACATAATGCTCTACATCCATGTTCTTCTAATATTCTCCAGAAGCAGTTCAATTATTGATGGCTGATAATTAGGAAGGATATTTAAGTTTGATGTGTGCCAAAACTAAAATCATTTCTTGGCACACTTTTTCTGACAACCAGATGGATAAATTAAATAACTCTATGCAACATGTTAAATCACTTAGTTATCTGGGGGTTCACTTTGAAGCTAATTGATCCTGATGTGTTTATAAGGATGCATTCAAATGCACATGTTATAGGAGGCAATTTAAAGTTATACTATGACACAGTTAGACGTTTGGTAATTTCTGCCCTCAAATCTTCTACTTTAATTTATTGATGTGAAAACTTTGGAATTTTGATCAAGTTCTTGTGCAACCGTTAGAATAGGTCCATTGGTACCTTCTGAGCAAAGTCCTGACCCTGCTTGCAGGTGTCCCTATAGGCCACAATTTTGTCCTGAGATAATAGGAGTAGTAACAATAATAATATTTATAATAATATAAAGATGGCAATAACAGCACTGGCTAATATTTATTGTTTTGGATAACAATAATGCTGTTGGTATTAGCAATAATGGCTTCATTTGTTGACTTACTATGCCAGGCACCACACTGTATGTTTTATGTGCATTATCTCATTTCCTCATCCAAGCAACTTAACAAGTTGTAATATTAGAAACTGAAATGCAAGGATGGGATAAGTTGCAGATATGCAGACAGTCAGGAGGGATCTGGGATTTAGCCCAGATTTAACCAACTTCAACGTCTATATCTGTAACACGTTCACAATAAATCCTCAACTCTTTTACCCACACTTCTGGAATGTAAGGTTTTATCAATTTTATTTTAACCACAACCTATATGATATCTGATATTTAGGTTCTTTCCAGCAATCTTTTTTTGAGGGCTTTTCCCTAGACCTCCTATCAAAGCTTAGTTGGGTCAGTGGATGTTCATAAAAGATCACCTAAGAAAAATAACCATATAATTTTAGCATTATACAAGCTTTATTTTGATACCAAGCAAGAAAATATTGAAAGCTACATGCTTTGCTCATTAAATGGCCTTTATGGAAGCAGAAATTCATCTTATTTTTTTCAATGTGTTAACCATCAAATTCCATAAATTTTTTAGGTCATGTGGGTTCTTTGTTTTCTTTAAAAATCCAGTTTTTAGCTAAAAAATTCCAGCATGAAACACTCCTGCATTTGCTATTACCTGAGGTAAACCACCATCATTTTTAAAATTTCTTTTATTTCATTTATTTATTTATTTATGAAGTTGTAAGTTTACAAAACAATCATGCATACTATACAGAATTTTTATTTGTGGCCTCACAACCAACACCTTACATTGTTGTGACACATTTGTTACAAATGATGAAAGAATGTCATCATGATATTGTTGCTATCTATAGCCCATAGCTTATATTTGGTTTATTTTTCCCACAAACCATCCTATTATTAACACCATGTATTAGTGTTGTATATTTGTTACAGTTCATGAGAGTATGTTCTCACATTTGTACTGTTAACCACAGTCCATCATTCACCACAGGGTTCCCTGCGTTATCCAGTTCCCTGCCTTGTACAAGCCATCCAAAGTGTACATTCAATGGCTCTCAGTTTCATCACAGAGTTGTGCTGTGATCAGCTCAGTTCATTTCAGAACGTTTTCATTACTCCAAAAGGAAAAATCCCCTACCCCATTATATGCCCCCATTATTGATTCTTAGCCTTCTTTGCCATTGCTGTAAAAATATTACAATAATACTGTTAACTATAGTCCATATGTTACATTAGTTGTATTTTTCCATGTGTCTCCATATTCTTAACTCCTTGTAATAGAAGAACATTCTTGTATTTGTACTAAAAGTTTTGAGGATTATAAAAATGCATGCATTCAAAATACTAAGATAAATGAGGTAGTCAGGATGAAGGGAAGAGAAAAAGGGCATAAGAAAACTAAGGTAAAATTGTAACAATGCCAAATAATACACCATGATCCTTCAAAGTTTAGAGCCTCAAAAAAAAAAAAAAA
>JAQZBX010015928.1:0-37019 GCA_029593785.1 Cabassous unicinctus
TCATAAAAAAGCACAAATATGCAATAAAAGGACATTTGGTAATTACGGAAAGTACAATGAAACAACATGTAGTCATTTTAAAAAGTGAAATTGACCTAGACATACATATGGAAAACTCTCAAAGAGGTGATGTTAAGTGGCAGTTGAGTATGTATTATATGATTAAATTTATTTTGTGTGTTTTTTTTTGCGTGTGAATATGTATTAAAAAGACATACATATATTCGTTCCTATATAAATATATATTTTTTTGGAAAAAAATTTAAGGAATTGTTCACAGTGGATAACTCAGGGGCTCAGAGAAGGCTGAGTTGGGGAATTTCACTGTTCACCTTAAATCCTCTGTACCATTAGAACTTTTTCCATGAACATGTATTATTTTTTCTTGAGTAAATAGGTCTAAGCTACTGATTTCTCAATGCCTAATCAACAATCTAAACAAAAAATTTAGAAGACCTTTAATTACCTTATGATATAACCCACAAGGTGGTCAGTGTGGGGTAGTACAAACAAAGACTTTCCTGAGAGTTCACACGCATTACATAAAGCTGCAGCCCTTTCTGAAGCAATGACATCTTCTCCTGTTGATAAGCCCCATAAAGATAAAGAGAAACATAAAATAATTAACATATTTTCCTAAATGACTATTTCCCCAAATCTGAATAATATAATTAAGAACAAATATACAAACCACTTTTCACTATGTCAACGGGACATACAGGAAAGCCTTGGAAGGTGAGGGGTCAAGCAGAAACATTTTCTAGCTCTAGCAGCATGTTCTATGGCTACAATCTGTACATAAGCCCTTGAAAGCTGTGTGGGTTCTCAGAAGTTACATAGCACATGCCTTTGGGAATACACTGGAGGATTTTCAACTGAGCCAGGAAAGATAAGCCAAGTAACGCCAACAGATATGCCACATAAATATTTCAAAAAGCACAACTAAAAATTGGAGCAATAATTTACAAAAGAGGTTTCCAAAACCATTTAGGATGCTATAGGTTTCAACATAGAAATGAAAAATCATTTTGGGCTATGGAAAGTCTGGAAAGTTAGAAGAAATAGTATATGAGACTATGGCATTTTCCTAGAGGAAATTACAAATCTTATAGCATTTTTCAACTCATTAAGAAAAAACATTACATAAGCAATATAATTTCAAATAGGTCTCAGATAAGTAAATAACATTCTTAAAGATCAAGAGAATAACTTTTATTAGTTAATATATGCCTATGGAGAGGTAAGTGGAACTGGGGGTTGGGGAGGATAGCACTTAAGGCTTATATTCTTCTATTTTAATTTTTTACAGTAAGCATTTATCCATGTATTATTGGTATTTTTAAAGTTAACATACCATCAGCCCCATAACTACATGCATGGAAGACTTAAGCATTAAAAAGTATATCTCCTATAAGAATTAGAGGTTATATACATATAAGGTAATTAATTAATTAATTAACCTTTTGATACCTGGGGGCAAAGGAGTTTTCTTCTGAATCAGAACCACTGCAACTTTTGTGTTTCTCCCTTGTAAACTTTGCCTGCAATGGAAAAAAATAATTAATTAACCATATCATTTTAACTAAAAAAAACAACAACAACAACAACAACTGTATTCAAGACTTCACACAGGGGAGCAGATGTAGCTCAAGTGGTTCAAGGTTTGATCCCCAGTACCTCCTAAAAAGAAAATTAAAATTAAAAAAAAAAAAAAGACTTCACATAAAATACACGCTTGGTAAATGCTCAAGAAAGATGAAAACCAAGTTCAGAGGAAACCTTTTCCTGCATACAAAAAACCTTTATGACACAATGATTTAAATTTAAAAAGAAATATAATCTCACATCAAGTTTCTAATCCTTACAAAGTCTGCTTTAAAAGCCAAGGTGTGGGGAGCAGATGTGGCTCAGGAAGTTGAACTCCTGCTTACCACATGGGAGGTCCTGGGTTCAGTTCCCGGTGCCTCCTATAAACAAAAAACAACTTAGGGGAGCCGATGTGGCTCAGTGGTTGAGTGCCAGCTTCCCACATACAAGGTTCCGGGTTCAATCCCTGGCCCCAGTACCTTAAAAAAAAAAAAAAAAGCCAAGGTGTAATATAAACCTGTATGTAAAATTTATAGGATATGTAGGCCATTTTACATCAGCATATACCATGCAGAACTGTGTGGGAGACAGTGTGGTCTATGATGTGAACTGTGTCTATGCTTGGTGGCAAGGCCCCAGGATGTGTATATCCATTGTGAGTGATGTGCCACACTGACGAAGGATGTTGGTGTGGGATGTTGTGGAAGGTGTGGGAGGTAGGGAACATGGGAATCCCTGTAATTTCTGTGTAATATTTAGGTAATCTAAGAATCTTTTAAAATATATATATATATAAAAAAATAACATTTATGTAAGCAAATGCACATATATGCATATATATTTATATATCATTTTACAAATATTTGTATCTATTGTGAAAAATTTGATTTTTACCCACAATAAAAAAATAAATAAAATAAAATAAATAAAAATAAATAAATTTATAGGATAACTTACTTCTTTATAGTGATACTATACGCAGTAGACATCCAAAAGGATGAATTATTTTGAAACTGAGATGTGATAAAGCAAAAGTGTTTATGTGATAAAGATGCCCTCCAACTTTGCTGGAAAGAACCCTATCAGGGACTTTTAACTTACCCATACGCAGCTATATTAGAAGGTATTGATTCTTGGATTCATATTTCTCATTTAAAGAAAACTCCCAGGCCTGCCTGGAAATCCATTCCTACTGGGGACCTAAAGCTCAAAATTACCAAGGACCAAAAGTAGATGGCATCTGATGTAGACAGCTATCCCAAGACCTGGGACAAGGCCTGGATAATCAATAATTGCTGGTGATCTTAGGCTTAAGTCACTCAGAAGTTGACGGCAGGTGATGTAGACAGCTAACCCAAGATCCAGGACCAAACCTGATTTGCATTAGATTGAAATCAGATCTTCATTACTATCCTATTAGCTCTCTTATTTGCATTTTTACTTCTCCCTCACCGCTTTTTCATACCCCAAGCCATTTCTGTCCCTCCCATAATGAATCCTACCCCTTTTAAACTACCGATTCTCGCCCTTAGCCTCTCTTCATGGTCCCTTGCCATTCATCATCCTTTATCCCAGCCATATAAAAAGCTGCTGACCCAGGCAATCTTTCAAATTGCTGGGTCTGCACTAATTTAGACTCCACAGAAGGGCCACCTTTGCTGGCTGCACCCACAGGTATTCAAACCTGGATAAATATTAGAGGCATCAAAGAGAAAATTCAAATATTACATGAATTAGGGAAATATTACGTGAAGCTTGAGACTGATTTAGTTGGCTAAATCTTACATCTTGGGGAAACTAGATTCGTAGCATATTTCAAACCTTGCTAACCCTTTTTTAATAGTCACTACAATGCCTCTTATTCATTGTCTCATCTTCGGAGTAACAGTCACAACTACCTCCCCAGTTATATTAATGTGCAAAGCCCTTGATCTTGAAGCTTGCACTTAGGATATTTATTTCTGTAATGGCAGAATGAAGCCTAATTATAATTAATGCTTAAGAGTCACCCCCTGAAAACCTCTTTGCTGCCCAAGTGTGTGCCCGCTCCAAGCCAAACTTTGTAAATAAACTCACTATTTCCCCCACTACATGGGACATGATTCCCAACAATGCTTTCTCTTTTAGGAGGAAGATCTTGATCAAAAGGGGGAAATGTAAAAAGAAGTAAAAGAAAATAGAGTTATTATGGTTAAGCGATTTAAAATGGAGTGGGGAGGGCACTCTGGAGGTGAGTCTCAGCCATACATCACAAACTGCCATGGTCTGCAAAGCCTCAAGCAACCATGTTTCTCAAAATCCCAAGGACATGTGGATACCATAAACAAACCACAAGATAAAGAACTCAGTTAACTATCTAAACTAAAGGACATTTGGAACACCCGAAATATCTACCAACCACAAACAACTTACGTAATCTTTTTCTTTAAAAACTCTTGCCTGGAAGTGCCAAGGTTGGAACATGATTTGAGTTGCCACCTGACTCTATGGTCCCCAAATTGCAATTCTAAGACTCCAAATAAACACCTTTGTTGCCTTGCAACAAAAAATAAATAAAATAAAATTTTTTAAAAAGTTGTTTCATGTGTCTCAAGAGTAAATTACTATATCTCAAAAAAAATAAAAATAAAAAATGCAATAAAAATCATTTGGGAACCCAGACTTATTTATCTTCTAAATTTCTTCACATACCCTGCTATTGCATACAGGTTATATTTATGCTACCTATTAGGAATTGAACAAATTTCACCGGAAGTCAGCAATCCCCGAAGTGACCACTAGAGTCTAAATAGCACTCAGTTACTTTAAAAAAAATGTTAGTAAATAACAGATGTGTGAAAACTAACATGGTCAACCTGATAAATGGAAAAGATCATACCTGACTATCTCCACTCTGGTAGCACATTCAGACTGCTTTTCTTTCCACTGAGGCTCATCCCAGTCCAGTTCATAGAACACAACCACAAGGGCTGGCACTAGATTCAGATGTTTATTCATCCAGCCAGTCTTTAAGATTCCTTTAGGAATATACCATTCATATGAAGTTCTCTGCAAACATTGGCAAAAGTTGAAAGGAAGTGTTTGATACTAATAGCAGCAGAAGCCTTAAGTGTCAGGCACTTTATGTGTAGTTAACTAATTTGACATGCACAAAACCCATTTTTAAGATGAGAAAATTCAGGATTAAAGATATTATAGAAGAACTGGCAAATGATAGAGGTGGAACCTCAACCTACAGCCTCTACACTGCCCATGTAAAGAATAATCAAAGCCAGAATTTATAATGACCACAAATCTCTTAAACACCCTTGAAATATTATAAATTTATTTATATTCCTCACTCTTCTAATTTCTGTTCAAATAAAAGCTGTTCAAATAAAATGCTACCTAAAATCCAATATGGCTTTTTCTTTCTCAAACATATATAGTATCATTTCAGCATTTCACCTTACTTGTGGATGAAGTAAAAAATGTTGAGCAATTCTTAAAAATGGAAGCTTTATATCAGTCACTTGGGTGTCAGCACTAAGTGCCACATAGTATTAATAGGAAGAGGATGTAGTAGATTTGAGTCCTGGCCCTAAAAAACCCAGCTGAAATCACAAATTACTTACAAATCACATGAACTGACTCAGACAGCTCAATACCTACTTCAAGTAAAGAAAGATAAGGACAGTAAGGAAGCCTGACACAAAATTACTTGGGAACTCAGGAAAGAATAGGAATAGGGAACTGAAAAGCATTCTGAATTGGAGAATTAAGGGAGGAGAAAACAGGATTAGTTGTGCTGGGATTGGTCTTCCAGCCTCCCTTCACAAAAATGTTATGTAAAAAAAAAATATGTTAAGTCTAGGGGCCAGTGGAGCCCTGGACAATTTTAGAGATAGCTCACAGTGTCTAGGGCTGGTTGTATGGGACTGGGTCTCCTGGGTGTGCTTCTCAAACGCATAAGCAAAAGAATCAGCTTGTGGGACCAAATCCACAAGTCCCAGCTACCTGGAGTTTGAGAAGGCCAGTTTCTACATTTTTAAAATCCCAGGTGATGATGACATACTTGGTACAGAGATCACACCGTCAGAAATACTCCTTAGAGGGGGAAAAAGGTTCATTTTGACCAATGTGTCTTTTTACTTATCTTTCAGACAAAATCTCATAAAACAACAAATCAATCAATATATCTAAATTGCTTAAAACAGTAACTGGCACATATTCAGCACTATATAAATGCTAGCTGCTATTATTAATATTATCCTCAGTATAACTGCTATTTTTCTGTAATTATTTATTTTCTATTATATGATAATTATAGTCTCTGCTATGTTGCTCACCCTAAAAGTCAGTTTTGAACAAAAAACCTTTCCTGATTTCACATCAAATGAACTGCTTTAGTTTATGGAGAACATTTCAAGAGCAGGGAGCATGTCGTATTTAAATTTGTATCACCAGCCTGATGCATGGATCCAGGTACCTAACACAAAGAAAGTGCTCAAAAAATGTGTGGGAGAGTGAACCATGCTGTAAAGACCATGGAGTCTATGATGCTGATAATAATCAATGGGAAATATGAGATCTTCCTTTTAGACAGGCCCTGTTAAAATATGGAGACTTGGAGCTTTTCCTACAAATGAAAAAAGAAAACCTAGGCCCATAGGATAGAAAGCTTTCTAGAAAGTAGTTATTTCTCTGGGGTTTAAAAAATGACTATTTTTACACATATGTATAGTATACTGCATACATGAAAATACTTAAGGCTTTTTTTTATGTACCACAGTACCATCACCTTGATCAACTCAAGTGTTTTTCAACACAGAAAACAGGAATAGCCAGAGAATACATATATATATATGTGTGTATATACATATTTATGTAAGTATGTATATATACACACATACACGGAGAGCACACACAAGCAAGCATAATGTCTTTACCTTGGGTCTACATTTGGGATATTCATGGTCACCTGGGAGCACCTTGAAAGAAATTGGTACCCGATCAGCTCTCCGATTGGCACAGAAAGCATCCCAAACAGCTCGATGTACAGCATTATAAACTACATCCAGGCCTGTAAGAGTAACAAAAGCCATAGGCCGACAACATAATTCCACAGGGAAGTCCCACTGTGTGGGGCTCATGTTCAAGGTATCAGGAAAAATCTGAAATACAAATGTTAATACATTCACAATTAATTTTAAAAACCCATATCCAGATCTAATATATGAACCTCTACTGTCTAATAAACATTACAAAAAGGCAAGTCTTGGAGTGCCTACAAATTGTCAAGCAAATTTGAGAGAAGAGCACAAAAGGGAAGACTTTAATTCCTGAACCTATTAAATTTTAATGACCATTTATATCTAAAATAGCTATGATTTCACCATTCTCCAGTTAATATAAAATGTACTACTTTGGGGAGCAGATATAGCTCAGTGGTTGAGCACCTGCTTCCCATTAGAGGTCCCAGGTTCCATCCCCAGCACCTCCTAAAAAAAATAAATAAATAAAATATTGTGGAAGAGAAGGGATAATATTTCATTAAATACAGTTTTAAAAAATGTACTATTTAAAGGAAAACTCATAAGTGAAAAACTAGCAATGAATGGAAACTCTTAAGAGGACATATTTTTATTATGTCCTTTAGCTGCGAATCAGTTGATAAAAAACCCTAGTATACAATAACTTTAGAAAAGCAATTTTATAAAAACATGTTTTTTCCAAAGTTATCATTATATTTTTAAAAATAATTTCTCAGATACATCTGAAGTTCTTTTAAAAGATATCTCCACCAGAATATTATCCAGAACTCAAATATAATCTATGTGAAAAGTGAAGAGTATGCCACCACTTGCTCCCAAAACATGGAATATTTTTAACTGAAAGATTAAAGACTATTAGGCTTCTCACGTTTAAGTACTGAAGGAACAATGGGTACTTTGAATAAATGATTTGGAAAGCTTATCAGAAATGATAAATGTCTACAACAGAAAGAAGTTTTAGAATATTTATAAACTGACATTTTTAAAACAGGATTAAGCTATCTGGGCAAAAGGATTACATGTTCAGAGAAAGAAATAGTCCAGTTTTAGGGAATTTTTAGGTGAAAATTTAAAAAGAGGTGATCAAAACACCATTTGGATACCTTTGTTTTATACCAGTCTGATACTTGAGCCCCAAAGGTCCATTTCCCCTTACTAGCCCCAGGTTAGTTCAAAAGAAATAGCTGTGGTCTTTGAATACTTATAAAGCTCTGAATCACAGGGCTGTCATTCAGTGCATTTAATGTCTTAAATCGTGGTCACATTAAAAATGCAAAAAGAAACAAGTGAAATTAATTTTAATAATATATTTTATTTAACCTAGTATGTCCAAAATATTAGCATTTCAATACTAATATATCAGTTAGTATTGAGATAGTTTACTGATTTTTGTACTAAGTCTTCAAAACCTGGTGTATATTTTACACTCACAGCACATACATCTCAATTCGGACTTGCAGCATTTCAAATGGCCAATAGCCATATGTACTGCACCACTGGACAGGACAGCTCTAAATTATGGTAAATTTATCCCAAAATTACTGCATGGAAATTGTATCAAATTCTTGCCACCTTGTATCTTAAAAGCTTAGGCACTAGAAATGATCGTTCTTATTCTGAGGCAGAGAGATGGGAATGAAAAGAGGAACACCAACAGAGAATAGTGCAGAGACTAAATGGATCTCGACGACAGCCTGTGGAGAAATTTCCTGATCTTGAAGAAGCGAATGAAGCAACTCTCCAAATTATGACAGAAAAAGAGATACAGAAGCAGCAAGTGAACACTGGAGATGAGAGGCCGTGTAGTGCAAGGGAAGTAATCTGGGAAGATAATGAAGACTCTTGAAAAGGACGATCATCCCTTTGGAGGACACACTGAAAAGAACGGTGACCTAATCAAAGCTGCAGGTAAAAATTAACGTGGTGGCTATACTTAACAAGACGTTTAGGTATAGGACAGAAGATCGGGATTCAGGGACGTCTGAATACAAAACGATCCAAACAGGAAGGCAGTTTGGAGCCGAGACGGAGGGAAAAAACAAAAACAAAAAAGGTGATATGGAGGATGTGAAGCAACAACCCGATTTAGGAAAATACAATTCCCATTGTCGCAGTATTCTGCCTTGGTAGCTCCAACGAGGAGAGGCGGAGAAATAACCCGACAGTCCTAAAGGCGGACGCTACCTCCCTTCTTGCCTCTCTTAAACCTGCTTCGAAATAAGTGCGTCTTTTCTTTTGGGGGGTGGCAGGTGCAATGCCGGGATTGCACCGGCTGACGCTGTAAGAAAGCGCAGGCCCCACACTAGCAATGTCAAGGGCTAGCTCGCTCGCTCGCTCTCTCGGCGGTATCGCCTGGCCCCACAGGTCTCCGGGCTCGGACTCACCCAAGCCGCACGCCCCGGACCCACTGCAGCCGTGGCCGGTCGCCGCCAGGCGGGAGAGGTTGAAAAGAGGCAGGAACGGATGTCACAGAACGCCGCACACTGTCTCCACAGCTGCCGCCCGGGCCCGGGCTCCAAAAAGCGAGACTTCCTTATCCCCACCTCCACTGGCACCGGAAGCACTTTCTGAGCCTGAGTGACAGCATTCTCCACCAATCGCTGTCCCCGACCTTTACGCTGCTCCACAAAACGTAAGGAAGACGCACCATTTTCTAGAGGAAAAAGATTTAGGGGCGGAGAGAGAAGGAGCCAATAGGAGAAGCGAGGAGGGGGAGGCGGAGCCTCTGGCGTTACCGCCCAGGCGCCCCTCCTGCGGCGGCCTCTGGTCCCTGCCCACAGCCCCCTGCGGGTGGCTTCGCGTTACCCGAAGGCCGGGGGGTGCGCGTGACTCCCGGCTGCGGGTGCGAAGGGTGTACCCGCAGCCGAGGGCGCAGACAGGGACGCCGCGGTCCTGGGACCACTGCCCTCGCTTTCTCTTCGTCGACTCAAACGCCACCCGGGAGGCGCCCGGCGGCCGGCGAGATGAGTGCCAACGAGGACCAGGAGGTGAGTCTCCCGGGGGTGGACGCCCCTCTCCCGGCGCAGGAGTCCCAGCCCCGAGGGAGGCACCTGCCCCGCCGGGGGCCCCAGCGAGACCCAGGGCCCCGACGGGCGGCCCCGCACGTGTCCTTTCTCCCTAGGTGCGACAGAGCCTGTCTGCTGTCCCCGCAGATTACCTGTGCCGTGCGGGGAGAGCCACGCACGCTTCAGTGGGTAGGAGTCCGTCTCTGCCTACCCCCTTCAGCATTCTTCATGTTTGCAAACCCCGGGGTTGCCCCAGGTTTCCTTAACAAGGAAGAGTGTCCTTGGTACCTGACCCGGGTGCACTTGGCTCGCCTTGAATGCCATGTGTTGTTTAGCGCTGAGTTATAGGTTTGGAATCAGATCACCCTTAAATTTTAAAACCTATTGGCTGGTAGTGAGAGGGATAATAGAGTAAGTTAAATTTCTGGTGGAGGAAAGTAACGACTCTAGTATCTCCGGTTTCTGTCCACATTGTTTGATGGAAATCATTGGCCTATCTAATAGTTGTCCGGTAGATACGAAGTCTATTTTGAGCACACATTTACCACCTGAATTGTAAGATTTATGCTCAATTATTTTCTTGTGAAATGCTTCTTTGAAATCGAAGCACAAATGTTGGAAGTCGAAGGGATGCTACAGGTCATCTCTAGGGGAATCTCCTAATTTTGTGATGTATACAAAACGTGTAAATGTGAAGAAAAGGGTTTACAGAGGTAAAGTGATTTGAACCAGGGCAGCACAGTGAGTATATGATAGAATCAGGATTGGAACCCAGGTCTTCTAGAGAAGTAGCAGTTGTTCATTGTTCATTTAAAATATATTACTTGAAAGTTAGTGCTTTCATATGATAGATTTAATAGAATCCCTGGATTGGAAGTTAGCTTTTAAGGATCCAAAGTCCAACAAGCTAGTTGATATCTGAATCCCTTCTAAAATATTCCTGTCAGGTGAGTTTCCAAGCCAATGCTTCAACCTGTCTCCCTGCAAAGGAGAGAGCATGTAGTGCAGTGTTTCTCAAAGTATGACCCATGGACTGCAGAGTTAGAATAACTGGGTGGTTGTCAGAAAAACATGTTTGCATTCCACCTCTGATCAAAATTTCTTTTGTGGGGCCCAGGGATCTTTATTTTGCAAGAAAATACCATTCCTCTTCCACATGACAGACTTTCAGATCTTTGAAGACAGTTTTCCACACCTCTTCTCAGACTAAATGGTTCCTTTTAGCTTTTTTTCATATGCCCATTCTTTTTAGTTCCTTCACTGTCCTGGAATCCTATCTGTAGACAGATTATGAGTTTATTTATATTGTTTTAAAATTGTGGCATCACCCTGTTTTCTACAGCTAAATTTACTGTCAGCTAAAACCATGTGTTTTTTATACATATGTTGCTGCAAAGCAATGTATCTGTCATCCTCTATATGCATACTTAGTACAAATCCTTTTACTCTACCCTGTTAAATTTCATCATGTTAGATTGTTTTCAACAATTGTTTTCTGCCACCAGCATGATTTGCTATCCCATCAAGTTGTCTTCCACAAATTTGATAAGCCTGCCTTTAAATTTTGTTCCTGTCCAAATCATTTTTTAAAATACAGGAAAGGATTAAGAGTCACAAGATGTAGCACTATCTTTGGGGTAAGGTTCGTTCCAATCTAATCTTCTTAATTACTCTTTGAATGCAGTTTGAATTCTGAATTCTTTTCTGTAAAGGTAGCAAGAGAAACCCCCTGGAGCCTTGCTAAAATACATATAAACTGTTTTGTGTCTTTTCCTAATGTACTAATCAACTTTCCCTTTCCAAAAAGGGTATGTGTTGTTTAGATGTCTTGTTCATACTCTTGCTAGGTTTATAGATTACACTTCACTCTCCTTCACTCTCACAATTTCTATATAATCTATTCTAAAATTTTGTCCATGTAGGTCAAGCTAGCCCATCTTTGGTTTGTAGAATTCATGGCTTGGCATCTTTTTGAGACCTAAAATATTTATCCAAGTGCAGTCTTCCTTTGCTTTTTTCTTAGGGATTCTTCAGAGATCACAAACAGTGACTAAGTATCCTTCACTTAAAAGCCTACAATGGTCCAAGAGATATTTCCAGGCAAGGATTACTAGTTATATTTACTCTTGCTGTCCTGTCTCCCATCTTGGGTAGACCCTTGTTAACTGTTTTCTGCCTCTCATTTTTTAAAGTTCTTTTTATTATCCTCAAGTGTCTTTAATTCTGTGGGAAGGGTAACAAATGTTCGTTTATTTGAAATAATGGGAAATTATTGTGTTTCACATTTCTCATTTCCAAGTTTAATGCTATTTCTATCCCGGGCTGCTTTTTAGCAGAGCAACAAAGGGCATGTATTCTGAAGTTGCTTTAAATTGTATCTCATTTTTCTCCTTGGTAGAAAAGAGAAAATAATAGGATCCTCTTCGTAGGACAGATGTGAGGATTAAATGAGATAATACAGTGTAAACTGTATTAGCACAGTGTAACTATGTGCTAAGCACATAGTTTTAAAGCAAGTATAACAATTCTTATAACGTGTTGGTATGTACAAGTATATTATGAGCATCTTCGGCCATATGTTAGCCAAGTTTTACATGGTTGAGTGGGCTTGAATCAGGAACTGAAGACACTCTATTTCTAATCCATTTATACCATGAAACCAAACTTATTTGATTCATTTCTTTCAGATGGAACTAGAAGCATTACGTTCTATTTATGAAGGAGATGAAAGTTTCCGGGAATTAAGTCCAGTTTCGTTTCAATATAGGGTAAGACATGGCATGAATAGGAGCACTTAACTACTTTGCCAGAAGAAACTAAAGGTTCCTAAAAATTGTGATTTTGTTTTTTAAATCTAGTGATTGATTTTAAATTTATTATGTACTTGTATTTTCTGAAACATTTAAGTAAAAACTACCAGAAATAACATCAGTTATTTTTAACATTTGAAAACTTAATTCAGAAACTTTTGAAAACCAACATAAACTTGTTTTTAGTGTGACAGAATCATAAAATGTTGGAAACAGAAGAAACCATAAAAAAACTTCTCTCAATGACTTTGCCAAGCTCCCACAGCTGATATTAATAAATATTAGGATTAAAATTCAGGTCTCTACCCCAAGACCAGTATTCTTTTTACTACCCTATAAATGGTCAAGAAAATGACATTTTCTTAATTCCATATTCTAAATATGTGTAAATATTTTTTACCTATGTGAAATGTGGATTTTTCTTTAAAATAAACTTGCCCATAAATCTGTCTTCAACATAAAACAGTACTAGTATTTTATTTTATAAGTAAATAAGATAAATCATTTATCTAAATGATTTTAAGTATCGGTGGATGGGAAAGTTTTTTTGGTTGTCATTAACATTGTCACCGTTTAAAATCAATTGTATGATCCTTATATATGATTATTGTAGACTGTCACAAGAAATAAATTCTTTAGAGTTAATTCCTTTGGATTCCTTCTCTGCTCAGCTCTTCTCAATTTCTTTTCACGCTTAACAATCCGTTCATCATCTCCATATATATAACAACCAAGAGACTTCTAATGGGCAAAATTAACAATGGCATTACCTCCAAGACCTTTCTTTTTAATCCAGCTGCCCCTCTGCCAGACTTTCCCAACCAACCACTGTCACCCTCCCCTTAGCAAGTGGGGGATTGAGAATTCCCCCATACTTTCCTGAATGTATTAGCAACAGCAGTTATTTATTGAGCACAATATGCAGATTGCTGTCAGGCTTATGTATGCCCTGTAAGATGGATATTCCGATGTGACTCAAAAGATGGATTTAAGAGGAATGAAACATGAGGTTAGGAGACAGTATGTAGGGAGTCAAAGGACCTAGAGTATAAGTCTGGCTGTGTCCTCAGCCCCCTCTGTTCTTGTGCAGAATAGTTTAGCCACCTCCTAAATGATTTTCCTGCTCCAAGTACTTTCTTCACCTTCCCCCCTACACTCCACCATTAGTCCTCCAACAGATTACTAAAGAGCCCTCTAAAACATAGAAGGAGTCATCCTATTTCCATGTTTAAAAAGGTTATCACAAAAAATAAAAATAAAAAAAAAAAGGTTATCACTGTTGAATTTCTTGGGTGTGATAATGTTATTGTGGTTATAAAGGAGAATGTCCTTAGTCTTAAAAGAAACTTTACCCCTAAATATTTGAGCACATGTCATATGTCTGCAATTGATTTTCAAATGGTTCAGCAAAAACCAAAGGAAAAAAATCGTACACATAAGGTAGGGGGAATGCTATGGTGGAGAGGGAGAGAAAAAGATAAAGCATGTGGGGCAAAAAGTTTGTATTTGGTGAATAAGATAAATGTAAGTGAGTGCTCACTGGACAATTTCAGAGTTTCTGTCAGAATTTTTCAAAATAAAAATTTGGGGAAGAGAGAAAAACAAAAGACATCTTCAAATTATTCAGGAGTTGACTGGCCAACCTAAGACATTATCTCTTTGCCTTTTCCTTTTTTACCTCTTAATTTTACATTTCCTTTTCTGATCTTTTGAGATAGTGCTAAGAAAATGAATTCACTGATTCTTAATGCCCGTTCTTATTGTTTAGCAATTGGAAAACCTGAGACAAAAAAAAAGATGTTTCAAGTGTGTGCATTATTTTTGCTATCCTCCTCCTGTTCCCCACAGTCAATATATATTATTTTCATCCTCAGAAAACATTGGTGGAACAAACAAAAAAATATATATAAGACATAGTCTTGGTACTAGAAATGCTGGTAGCCTGATTGGACAGATAGCCGAAGGCATGAACTAAAATATATTAAGACAGGCTAGGAAGTCATGGTGTCTTTATACTCCCCTCACCACCAGCACCCCCAGTCTTAGCTTGTACTCCTACATTTTTCAAGATATTACATTTCTGACCTGAGAATGAGCATTGGAAAGAAGCCATCATTTTAAAGATCATAATTTAGTGCTCTGTCTTTATATCACTTTTTACCAGCCTAAGATTTCCCTTTTCTTCAGATAGGTGAAAATGGTGATCCCAAAGCCTTCTTAATAGAGATTTCCTGGACAGAAACATATCCCCAAACACCTCCAATTATATCTATGAATGCTTTTTTTAACAACACCATGTGAGTAGTGTTTCATTTTCCTTGTTTTCTGCTTTCCTCTCCCTTTTACTTTTCTCTTAGCAATATGTTTGTCTTTCATTGTAGATCATCAGCTGTAAAGCAGAGTATATTAGCCAAGTTACAGGAAGCAGTTGAAGTTAATCTTGGAACTGCTATGACATATACATTGTTTGAATATGCCAAAGACAATAAAGAACAGTTCATGGAGAATCACCATCCCATTAATTCTTCGGTGAGTGTGTGATTTTTTTTGGTTTGTTTTTGGTTTTGCTCCACTACTAATTTGTTTTTACTAATTTTTTTTTTTTTTAATTAGAAGAGGACTGTGTTAGATTTAGAATGAGAGTTACATCTGAGTTCAATAAGAACAATCAATTTTAGATTTCTTACCTTCTATTTCACTTAAAAAATAAAATTATGTTCTCTAGATTTTGCTCTTTATCAAAGACTAGAATGGCCATCAAAACTGAGACATTGTAGAAACTAATGAGATTTTTTTTTTCAATTTGATATCTTTATAGAGATCTTAATAGAGCTATATAGATCTCTTAGATAGATGGAGGTTGCTTACATAGTTCTAAAATATCCATAAAATTGCGTTCTCCTTGAGGCTTATTTCATTGTAAATAGTGTTGCCACAGATCAAATTGAAGGTATTGCAACCTAAGGAGACTTAATTGAGTAGAAAAATAATTGTTTTATTTCTAGAATTATTTTAGGAATTATCATCTTTTATGACCTTAAGCATCTATGTATTTGTATTACTCCCTTTTGCACTAAGTCTTGACCTAAAAGAATTTCAGTGGCTAGCGTCAATTCAATTTTGTCTTGTGAATCAAACTGACCACAAAGGCCATGTCTTCTCCTTGAGTGGTTTTGGCTTCCACATTCCCAACAGGACATAGAACAACACTGAGAAGGAACAGGAAGAGGAGTAGAGGGTGGTAGTTAGGATCAGGGACTCTGGGTTAGACTTCCAGGTTTTAAATCCTTATTGCACCACTTAGTATGTAACTTTGGGTAAGCCTCTTATTTCTCTATGTTCAGTTTCCTCATCTGTAAAATGGAGATTATATTAGTATCTACCTTATAAGATTGTAGTAAGAATCAAATGAGTAAAATATTTAGAACAATGCTTGGCCACCTAGTAAGCATTTTAACTATCACAAACTCTTAACTGTATGAACCCAAATGTTTTAAAGGTTTTCTTAATTTCTCCAGGGAACCAGATATTCTAGGCAGATACATGTGATTTTTCTAAAGACATGTTTAAATTTCCGAATTATAGCAAATTAACTGAATTGTAAAACTACCTTGGAACCTCAGAGCCTCAACAAAATGCCAGTATCAGATCTTCCTTCCCAGGATCCTGGTTTTAAGAATTGCACTTATATTATGTCCTTCAATGTGAACTTTTAGAAGAGTGAAACCAACAATGTGGTAAGGTCACCTGACTTAAATGAATAATAATAATATAGCACCCTTTTACTTCATAAATCTAAAAATTATCAGCCCATTTCAGGAAGTAGCTATATTTTGTGTACTTCAGTAAGTTTTAAGGCATGAGCTTAAAAATTACTTCTTTTTTTTTTTCTAGACATCCATAAGCAATATCATCTCAGTTGAAACTCCTAATACAGCCCCATCAAGCAAGAAAAAAGATAAAAAAGAGCAGCTTTCAAAAGCCCAGAAACGTAAGCTGGCAGATAAAACAGGTTTGTGTTTTGTTTTGTTTTCTCCTTTTATAACAGAGATAAATGGATTGCTTTTTAGTGTGATACAGGGTCTTAATAAATATATTTTGATTTAGAAAATTAGGTCTCTATTCTTGTAAATTTGTTTGAGACACTTATCTTTGGTCAAAGATGTATATTGGAAACATTTACTACTACTTCACCACAAGAGAAAACCATTTGAGAAGAAGGTAACTAAGTGGCTAAGTACGATAAATAAGTCTTGAAATTGAAAAATATTAGAAAAGTATACAGAAACATCATGACTTACATGTGTGCTCTAACATATTTGGGATTTTCCTATTTATTTACCTCTGTGGGAGGTGTGCAAATTCTTGAAAACTTTTAAAAATATGCCTTTCATTAGAGATGAAGTCTGGTATACCATTAGGTCTTTGCACAAAAAATATTTTGATTTTTTTTTTTCATACAGTTGACTTATTTATGTAACAACAAGATTTAAGAAAAGAATTCCTGAGTTTTCTAAACTAGAGTCTTTTGGTATGGACCTTTAGAAGAATATTATAAACTCCAGCTCATATCGGCAATAGTATTTAATCTCTTTATTTGCCTTAACCTGAAAATTTGCAAATTGAAACCCATCTGTAAACCTTTTTCCTAGTCAGGGAAAATGAGAACATTGTCATGTGTGCGAGAAGAACTAACCCTTTTGATTTGGGGAGTGGGGAGGATAGGTTTACAATGTCATTTTATAAAGGAATGGTGATGGTAGTTTTTGGTTGTTTATGTTTTGTGTAATGTCTGTTGTAGGACAATGAAAAGATAGCAACCCTGTCTTGGTTCTCAAAATACATTTTTGAAATTGTAAAGGTTTGTAAGATTAAAAAATCTGGGAATCCATTATACTAAATGCCAAACCAGCATTAAGGTATAAACTACTGAAGCAGTAAATTGTTAGCCATTGAAGTCTGTTTTCCAGAACTTAGGTTAATCTCTTTTTGGAATATTTTAGTGTCCGTGTCAGTACTTAAATTTGAAAGTAAACATTTTGTAACATTACCCAGTTATCTGTTGCTTTCATGCAGGTCTATAACAACCTGTGATCATTCCCTGTCATAAATATATCCCTGCCTCCATCTCCTTGAGGATGCCCACCGAAAGTCATTAACCTCCTATAGTTAGTATAAGAACTTTGTGACTTGGAGCTTTCATTCTAAATAGAACTTTTAATGGAACAGGCATGGGACTGTGGGTAAAAATGTTAGTTACTAAAATTGAACTGCCCCTGTGTCTCTCATAGCCAGTAACTAGTGGGATAAGATTCTTAATGGTATGAAAGAGAAAAGAAAATGTCAAAAGGAGGTATTCCTGAAATACTTTGCATATATCCCTAGAACAGTGCTTTCAATTCATGATGATGATAAATTATTTTTCCAACTTAGTAATATGTGATTTTAAAAATAGTAAATAGAATCTTATTTATTAGAATATTAATTAATTTAAAACTAACTAATTGGTCTTAGAAAAGTAACTGTCTCTGTCTTCTAGATCACAAAGGAGAACTTCCTCGAGGATGGAACTGGGTTGATGTGGTTAAGGTATATAATATTTGTCTTCTAGTTTTCAAAAAATTGTTACAATCATTACTATCAAATAATGAAATTTCTGTCTTCCATTCCCCCATCCCCACCCCCTGCAACCATTGGATTTTACTGGGATGTCTGTTTCATCTTTTACATTCAGCATGTAAGTATTTTTTAAATGTCTTTCACATTCTTCTCTTCCAAATACAGTCTTTTAGGTTTTCTTTTTTTATTAATGGAAAATCTGTAGAAGTAAGTTAGAACTACACTAAAGTAATGCTATGCTATTTCTCTAACTACATCTTAAGAATGGACAAACTTATTAAATATGACTAAATTAGCAATAATATAGAAAATGAGAAAAACAAGTCATGGAAAGTAATGTTTTGATATTAAGTGTTTTTTTTTAGGCCAGACTCTAGATGTACTTGCCCATAAGTGCCAAGAAAGATTTCCTATTGTTTACTTTCCATTTTGGATCTATCTATTTATCTCAGTATTTTTCTTGCATTATTTGTAGTTTCAAATGTGTTAAACCAATACTTAACACAGTAAATTAATTCTCTTTTGCGAGAGTTCATAAATAAGTTTGGCATGCCAATTAGTGATTAATATGATCCAAGAGGAATTAAAGATTAGGATTTTAGGGAGAACCACAAATACTGATAATTTACAAGCAGCACATTCCTAAAGTTTATTTTGAATTTGGGCCACGGAATGCATTTTCTGTAGAAAGTATTTAAAATAATATTTGTGCTTCTAGAATCTAGTACAAAAAATATTACCTCAGAGTAGGGAGCATTGAGCTGTAATTGAAATATCTTTTCTGTTTCCTGGACAAGAAGCTGATGCATACAAGATTGTTTGTATGGGTAAAGCTTCTTTGGCATTCTCTTACTTACTCAGGCCCCTCTCTGCTGATGTTTGATGAATACTTCATGTTGTCCTAGGTGTCCCTTTAGGTAGCTCACCAGCTAGGTCTGTTCTCTCCTTAAAATGCCCTGTGCTCCAGAATGAACTTTTTACCCAGTCAGAATGCCTCTTCTCTCAGCTCAGCAGATCTCAGCTGACAGTGAGAAGAAAAATATGGTGATAGTGCACCTCCTTCCTTAGTTCCAGAAGTTTTTTGTTTGTTTTTAAGAGAGTTTCTGTTAATGTAAATTCGAATTTATTTTCTAATTTATAGAAGAAACTAAAATTTAAATAATCCAGTAATCTTGGGAAATAGTAGAGGATATTAGGAAGAGGTTACCATCCAGACATGGGTTGGTCTCAGATCCATTATCCTAAGCCCATGATTCCCAGTGTGTGGTCTATGGACGCTTGGGAAGTCCCTGTGGCGCTCTCAAGAGATTTGCAAGATCCAAACTATTTTCATCATATTACTAAGACACTGTTTACCTCTTTCACTCATTTTTTCCTGAGTGAGTGCTCAGTGACATTTTCCAGAGGCTGCATGATATATGATGACATCATCACTAATATCCTCTGAGATTACTAATAAAATGTGTGCATGTATATGTATTTTCCAGCGGTTTCTATGGTAGTAGATTTAGGACCTAAGTATGTGCATTTTTTATATTATATATTTATCTCAGTGGCTAGGTCATTTTCTTATCAAAATTGCTTTTATATTCTTTGGGAATTTTATCTGGCCCCCAAATTTTGCCAGAAAAAAAAATTTGTGATTTAAGATTTTTATCACATTTTCTAAACTGTACTTTAAGAATATGCCATCTGTAATATAAAACAGAAGTAGAAGAATGTCATTTGTTTTTGAAATGCTATTTTCTACTTGTATATTTTTGGTACCAGTTTATTTCTTGGAAAGCTTCAAGGGATTTCTTTTCCCACTTGTTCTGTTGAGGTTATATTTTTAAAGAATTCTATTTGAAATAGCTGAACATGAAGTTGAAAAGTAGTTACATATCGTAAAGGGTATAGATGGTTTAAGTTTCTGGAACTTTTTTGTCTGGTCTATTGACTCTAAACGTTTACTTTTTATATTAAGTGGAAATAATTAACTCAAATAATATGATAGCTTAAACTTGTTGAATATTTCTTTTCTCCTGTCTTTTTTTATAGTTAAGCAAAACTGGTTCTAAAGATGATGAATAGCACTTGGAATTTGAGACAAGGAAAGAACATCCTTTAAAACATCAACTAGGTTCAGAATCTTTCATTACTCTTTTCTGGTATTGGAGTGGCTTTTTATAAAACACAATTTTTTGTATGTTTCTTATGTAAAAAAAAATGTTGTAAGCTAAAAGTTCATGAAAAGATCTGGTTGTATTAAATTATTTTCACAAACTTGCCTTAATAAAAGGTGAAAATGTTACTGTTTAGTATACTTTATGAAGCCTGTCAAGCTTTGTGAATGGACAAATATGGGAATAATAAATAATCAGTGTTAACTTAAAGGATCTTATTCTAGTGGATGTGATATATTTTTAAAGGAGTATGAAGTCCTTTACAAACTCATCCCAGTGGAGCAAAATACTGAGAAACAGTTATTCAGCAGCATGATCCATGTTAATAAGCTTTTCATCTTAAATAAAATCTTCATCTCTTCTTTCTCTTAATTACTTAAGCAGAAATTGCTTCAGAGAAATTTATATACCTGTATTTGAACTTCATACATTATACTCTTTGTAGTTCCTTTTTATTTTTCAAGGATGAACTGCTTCCCTTTAGTAAATGGATATCTGTTTATACTTTTTTCTTGTATAGACAAGAAAAGTTCGGTCATGAGAGCTTTCAATGGTATGTGAAATAGGATAATATAAAAAAGTAAAAAAAATCTGCCAAATACATTACAAAGCGCTTTGAATAGAAGTGCTGGCTCTTATTTAAAACATTTCTCTTTGCTACATATACCATGGTGGAGTAAAAGATGCCTTAATATAATTTAATTTTTTTAATGTTGGAGACAATGGTTTTAATAAATTCCTATTTATCTGCTATTGTGTGTTTTTAGTTGTTTGATAACTGAGTCTTCTGAATGGCAGAACATAAAAACACATTTCAAGTCTTGTTGCTTTTCAGAGTGTCTCTTCAACTATACAGACGTATTTCTCAACCTGAGCACCTTTGCAATAATAGACATAGAAGTTTTTCAAATGCTAAGCTGTATTTGATTTTTAAAGAAATCATGACTAGAGGAAAATATTGGTGTGGTTTTAATTTATCAGGAAAAAAGTTCTTGATGTTTATGTGTGATTTATAGTGATTCTGTATATGTTTCTCTGCTGTAAGAACACTTAGAACTACTGCTGTGGTATCCAGAAGGGTAGAAATGTTAGTTCCTGAAATTATACCTGTGTAGTTCGGGTCTGAGATTTTAAAGACTAATGAATTTTTTAAGACGTTACCTTAGCATAAGAGCAGTTTCTTGAGTTATACGCATGATTTTTAATTAGGTTAACATTGGCTTTAATTAAAACTTTTGAATTATAAAGTAAGTATAATTGCAATGAAGGAACTTAATCTCATTTTCATTGAATCACAGTTTTATTTCCTTGAATTAATATGATTGAAACATTAAAATTCAGGACCACTGGAATATGTAAACTTTTGTTTTCAGGTTTGTGTGTAAGTTTTGTTGTATTGAATTGTTTGCTTGTTTTTTGAAAAGAAACTGCAAGAGCTAGCTCTATTAATGGAATAAAATACATAGTTTTGCTCTGAAGATTCTAAGATTGTTCTGGCTTATTGTGGTTGATAGATTACCAAGAATGCTAGTTAAACGCCAATGAACTATTTTTACTCTTTTTCTATGATATATATGAATTTCTGGGAGTGATGGTGGCAGTGGTGCCTCCCATTACCTTATGTCAAACATTCAAGCGTTCTCATCAATGTTGCCATCATCTGTTTAACACTCCCAGTATATTTTCTCAATGTCTGTTTACTTTAAATGATTTGGAATGACAAAATTAACAAGCAATAAAATCTGAATTACAATTATTTTTCTACTTGTTTTCTTTCAAATCACTTGGAGAATCATTGATTTTATAAATCTGCACAGCCTTACAATGTGAGATGAACCGTCCTACTAGAAACTAGTAAAAATGTTGGATTAAAAAATAATTTTTAAATGAGGTGACAAGGTAAGGAATACACAGAGGCTAAAATTTAAGTGAAAATTGGATCCTGGAACTTAAGGATAGCTTTAGTTTTCATAACTTCATGGGGCCAAAAGACAAGAGATGAAATCCAGGACCAGTCCAGGGTAGGGAGTCTGACAGAGACACACACAACAGACACACACCATACTCACAAAACAACACACATGAGGCCAAAATCCATCCCCTCAGTGGGGGGTCCTGAGGAAAAGCTGTCCTAAACTTTGATTCTGAATGAAAGGTTAAAATATAAATATACAAATACTCCTGACAATTGATAATCACAGTTACCTCACACTTGGATTTCAGCCTAAATTCCTCCTCAAATAGGTGATCTAAAAAAACTCTAGCCAAGAATTTAATTGAAGTAGTACCAATAGGTAGAGCCTCCAGGCAACTGGCAGAAGTGAACACAGATCTTTTCTGGAAGAATCCACCTTCAACCCAGACCTCCAAAGAAGTCCCACCTATAGTTCATGGAATCTGAGCTCACAGTCAAAAGTCACACAGTACAAGGAAGCCCTCATGAGAGCCTGCCAAAAAGAAAATTATCAACCCCAAAGATAATATTGATATTACAGACTCTTTAAGGATTTTAAATAAAGAAATGAGAATTAAGGAACAAGAAACTATTACAAATCACATCAAGCAGAATTGGGAAAGAACCAAATAAAACTTCTAAAAATGAAAAATAAAGTTCAAAAGGAAGTAAAACTAGTTACAAGTATTGTTTGCAAAATGTACTTTGCCAAATTTGAAATGTATGAATAACCTGTGGAATGAGGTAGGTACTAAACTTGCACTTTGATTTTCTCTTTGATTGTACCATTAGAATCTCAGTCACCTTACATGATTTCTGCACAGGCCACAACATAATTAGAGTAGTTGGGTGATTCAAGCCTTTGCCAAGCTCTGCTTTGTACTACAGCTATGTCCACCCTGAACCTCGTTTCAGAAGAGAACAGTTATGACGAGGATTTGGCCAGTGTTTCTAGAAGGCTGTCTCTGATCGCTTTAAAAATAATAAATTTTGGGAAGCGGCTGTGGCTCAATTGGTTGGGCTTCCGTTTACCATATGGGAGGCAAGTCAGCCCGCAGCAAGATGACACAACAAAGGGAGACAAGCAGACACAGAAAAACTCACAGCAAATGGACACAGTGAGCACAAGCAGCAAGGGGGTGTTAAATAAAAATAAATCTTTTAAAAATAATAAAAATAAATTTTCAAATCATACTATGCAATAACAGTATTTTGTTTTGTTTTGTTTTGGTTACCATTAGATCTCCTGCAGAGTAAAAACAACAAAGGATCTGATAATACATGGTTCTGAATTTCAGTGACAAAATAATAAGTGATGTGTGCTCCAGAGTGTTTTTCACATTGCAGTTCCCAATCTCATACTGAAGCAGGAAATTAAGGGTCTTTTCTAGAATTCTTTTTAAAGGAATGGAAGTGAATAAAATGGAACAGAAAATACCATTGTGCTGTACATGTTCTAAGGGTATGTATTTTTGCATGTGAATCATGTTTAGTTTTGGGCGTCTGTGTAGGTACTGGATCACTATGTAAAATGTATTACTTAAAGTGAATAGTGGCAAAAAGTTTGAAAGCCACCAATCAGAGCGTACAAAAGATGGCTCTAGTAACTTATGTGAAGACAATTTTTAAAAATATAAAATGTGCTTTTCAAAGTACATGACTTTTGTCATTAATTTTGCATTATTCCTATAAATACCAATTAAAGCTACATTGCACAATATTATGGGAAAGGAGCAAATATTTTATTTAGAGGGGGCTCTTTAATGACTAAATCTGCAATACAAACTCTTGCATGGCAGATTTTGCTTAGATGAAGAACTGAAGAACATTGAAGAGGCAATGTCTGAATAGATAAATAATTTTAATAGCTTTAATTTCTTACTGATGGTATCCAAAAATAAGAAAATTAGTTCACTTTTCCTACCATTTCTAGATGAATAATCATTTGCTTCCTGGGTTTCCTGTGTAAATCTAGTTTCCAAAATACATTGTTCCCTAACAGGCTGATTGATGGTGGTGATAAAATAGGCAGGAAACATTCCCACCCCTGTCCATTTTCCCCTATTTGTTACTGCTGGCACACGAGGATTTGTAAGTGATCGCGCATGTTTCTCTGTGGCCTTCCATAGCTATACTTTATCCTTTTCTGGGCTTTCCACAAAGATTTGGCCTGTTGGGAAACTATCCTTGATATTTTAACAATAAACTGTCTATGCTCAGATCTTTTCCCTTTCGTTAGTAAAAGAGAATGCAATTTATAAAAGCAGGAAACTGTCCAGAGAAAAATAATGTAGATAAAAATATTTTACTTCACAAATAAGTGGTAGGAAGTTTAGATAGAAGAAGTAGGGTTTTTGCTTAATACATATGTGGAATCTACTTAGAGGAATAACAAGAGCCTAACTGTAAGATTTTCCTCTTAGGTGCTCAGGCACATCCTGCTCCTGCAAGATGAAGTTGAAGGACATTTGTTTTTCCAGAGGGCAATAAGTATTCTGAATCACTAACTGTCTGCCTCACTAGTGAAGGAACTTTACAACAAGGGTTGGACCCCTGCAGCCTGGAAAGATTTTAATCCCTCTGAGGCTTCTTCATTGGAAAGGAGTATTTTAATTCCCACATTCTTTTCACTGTTTTGTATTCTTAAAATCACAATTTTGTTTTTCAAATATCTAATTTTAAATATCTATAATTTTTTAAAACAGGAAAGTGAAAGAAGTTAAAACCTTTGTTGAAACCCTGTCCTCCTTTTTCTGTTCTATTTCTCTGAAGATCACTAAATCTAGAATTTGCTAGTTTGCCATTTTCACTTAACCCTGAATCCCCTAACTAAATATTCCTTACCTTCCAAGGGCTACTCAAAGATAAAATTTAGAATTGATGAATGTTATTTTATTTAAAATCCTCATGATAACTGAGAAATCATGAAGTTTTGGTTATAAGAATATCTGTCTACTCAAAGAAAAGCTTAGCTCCCACTTCATGCTGTCAAATACCATTTATAAAATCACACTCCTTAATTTCTGTATTTTTCTCGTCAGTTTTTAAAATATCCTTATTAAATCTTTATTTTTATTACTATCACACATGTAGATAGTTTTCATAAGTCAAATAGTTCTACAAGGCTTTTAATGTGAAAAGATCAGTTTTCCTGCCACACTCCTCCTATTCCCAATTCCCACCCCAAAACTACTCTCATAACAATTCAGGCTTATACAGCCTGTAAGGCACTGGGCTGTGGGCCGCTGCGATGTCTGTGGCTCATCTCTTATTACTCTCCCCCATGTTCCTGCCTTGTGGCCTTTCTGGCAGTTTCCTCAGCCTGGAACACTCTCCCAAATATAATCACATCGTTAACTCACTTCCATGCAGATCTTTGCTCCAAGTCTGTGTTTCACTCTGAATCAGGTGGAAAGCCTTTGGAGGGTTTTGAGCAGAGGAGTGATGTGATCTGACTTATGTTTGAGCTGTTTATTCTGGCTGTTGTGTTGAGAATAACCTAAGGCAAGAGTGAAGGCAGGGGGTGGATGTGGCTCAAATGGTTGGGTGTCCGTCTGCCATATGGAGGGACCTGGGTTCGATCCCTGGGACCTCCCGGTAAAATAAAAAATATATATTTATATAGAAGGCACATGGGCTGCCAAGCTCTGTGTGCCGGTGAGCCGCCAGGCCCCGGGAGCCATGCAGCAAGATGATGACATAACAGGAGAGAGACGCAGGGAGAGTCAAGACGAGATGCTCCAAAAACCAGGAACTGAGGTGGCGCAGGTGGCAGAACACCTCTCTCCTACATCGGAGGCCTGCAGGATCGAATCCTGGTGAAGGCTGGAGGAGAATGATGAGAAGATATGGCAGGAAACAGATACAGAGAATTACCCAGCGAATGGACACAAAACAGCAAATGCAGAAGGGGGAGTTTAAAATGGATAAAGTAAATAAATAAATCTTAAAAAAAAAAAAAAAAAGTGAAGGCAGGGAGACAATTAGAAAGGTATTGCAGAAATGTGGGTGAAAAATGATGGCTGAGATTAGGTTGGGAGCAGTGGATATGGCTGAGGAATGGTCAGTCTCTGGATATGTTTTGAAGGAACTGCTGACAAGATTTGCTAATGAATCCGAATGAAGGATGTAGAAGAGGCATCGGCATCAAGGATGACTCCAGAGTTTGGGGCCTGAGCTATTGAAAGATTCAACTGAAAATAATTCTTAAAAAATTATTCGGTAAGTGTAAGGCAATCTCAGTGAAAATATCAACTGAATTTTTTTTCTTCTCTTTCTTTTTTTTTTTGGGGGGGGGGGAGGTACCAGGATTGAACCCAGGACCTTGTACATGTGAAACAGGCACTCAACGACTGAGCTACACCTGTTTCCCCCAACCAGATTTTTTAAAGAAATAAACTAATTCTGAAGTTCTTAAGGAAAACTAGGCATACTAGAATAGACTGAAAAAATATAGAAAAAGAAGGATAATGATGAAAGATATAGTTCTACCAGTTAATAAAATGTATTTCAAGCAACAGGAATTAAAGTAATATGGTCCTGGCACATTCTCAGATCAATGAATTAGAGTCCAGAAATATACCTAAAAAATACAGGTATTTAATACATATCTCTGTGGAAATACAATTTTTTCAATAAATCATATTAGGACAATTGGATAGCCATCTAGGGGAAAAAAAGAAAAGTAGATCTCAGAAATTGTGAAGAAAAAGGCCAACAACATAATAGAAAAAATAAGCAAAGAGTATGACCATTCTTTGCTGTACAAATGAAAAGACATTCACCCTCATAATATGAGAAATTAAAACTGGAATGAGATTCCATTTTTCTCCTAAGAGTTGCTTTGAGTGTGAATTGATATAACCTCTGTCATGGGCAATTCAGCAGTATCTATACAATCACAAAGGCACATACCCTCTTGTCCAGTAATTCCACTTCTAGGCATTGTTCCCACTAATATACTTGACTCTGTATGAAATGACCCATATATCAGGATATGTTTTGTATCATTACTTGCCTATATTTATTATCAGTCAGTATCTTTAGGAATATCCTGGGTGAGAGCACCAGAGTAGATTTGGGATCAATTAGAGGCAGTGTGGTAAAGTGAAAAGAGCATTTGCAATAGAACAAAACAGATGTATTAGAAGGTATATCCTGTCACATCACTTGGGTGAATTTAAGAAAATGACAATGTCTCTGCCTCAGGTACCCCAACTATAAAAGGGAACTGTTAGGAGAGGCAGTCCACCATGAGCCCTGAGGATCCTACATGTTCATGCTGAGTAGGCCAAACCCTAAGGCCTAACCGTCCTCTGACCCTGGGCCATTTCAATAGTTAGTCACACAGACAACCACAGCATGACTACCTGTCCCCCGCAGGGAGGGAGACTGGTTTGTTCACGGCTTCCTGTAAATGGAACTGAGCCCTAGATCCTGGGTTCCTCAGCTACAGCATAACATGCATAGCTGTCATCTGGCCCATCAAGTGGGACTTGGGGTCAGGGGAACTGGCTCTAGCATGCTGAGCTGCTGCTGTTTGCTGTTCTTGGAGTAATAAACCATCATGCTCTGATTCATTGAGTCTCACTGCCTACTCCCAGCAAGTATGAAGTTATGGCAAGCGCAACTGTTTGCTTAGCCATCACCTTTGGAGTCTTGTTACTCCTTGCCATAGTCTATGAAGTTGGGAATTCTTCCCCTGACAGGAATAACAGCACCTTAATTACAAAATTGTTATGAAGATTAGAGAAAATGTTTGTAAAGAGCCTAACACTAATGGGTACAATGGAGGTAATGAGTGGTAGTTATCATTTTTGGTTTTGGTTTTTAATTGTGGTAACATATCTATAACTTAAAAACCGCCATTTTAACAATTTTTAAGTGTACAATTCAATGGCATTAATAACATATACAATGTTGGGCTATCATCACCATCCATACCAAAACCTTTCCATCACCCTAAACAGTAACTCTGTAGCCACTAAGCCATAACTCCCCATCAACCCTACCACCACAGCCCCTGGTAAACTACTTTCTGTCTCTATGAATTTGCTTATTTCAGATATTTCCTATAAGTGGAAATCATACCACATTTAACCTTTTGTGCCTGGTTCATTTCACTTAGCATAATGTTTTCAAGGTTCATCCATGTTGTCGCATATATCAGCACTTCATTCCTTTTAACAGATGAATAATATTCCATTGTATGTGTATACTATATTTTGTTTATACATTCATCTGTTGATGGACAATTGAATTATTTCCACCTTTGGGCTGTTGTGATTAATGTTGCTATGAACACTGGTGTACAAGTATCTGAGTCCCTGCTTTCACTTTTGGCGGGTAATTTATGGTGATTCTATGTTTAACTTTTTGAGGAACTGGCAAACTGTTTTCCATTAAGGCTGCACCATTTTACATTCCCATCAGCAATGCACAAGGGCTCCAATTTCTCCACATCTTGCCAACACTTATTTTCCATTTTTTTTTCAATAACCATCCTAGCAGATATGAGTGTTTTTTAAAATAAATACCTTTGTATTTATTTAAGTGGGTTTTCAGCTGCAGTTTTTAAATGAACAGAACAGAAAATATCAGAATGCAATGCACGTTCTAAAAGTAGATACTGTTTTGTGAAAAAAATTCAGCTCGTTTCAGAATGATTGTTCATTTATACAAGCACAGGTCATAATATAAAAATGTACTGTGAGTTCTGTTTTAAAAAAAGAAAAGAAAACCACTTTTCTAAATCCTAAATTGCTGCTTGATTTGAATGTTTGTGAGGGTTTCAATAGAATGTCTGATCAAATGACCTTGTATTTAACCAAAACAGTGCTCAGATTGGACCAAAGCTGGCAGAAAGTCAGCATGAGTGAATTCTAACAAATCAGCCAGCCAGAGAGGGTCCAGAGTGCTTTATCCCTGGCACAAATCCATCTAATAGAGTAAGAATCCTAGAGACTAATTCAATTTGGGAGAGAGAGTGCAAGAAAAAATTTTACCACTTTTCATTGTCAGCAAATGGATTCTTGCTTTAAAATTTATTTTCAATTTAGAGCAGAATCATGCATTTTATGTAAACCTACTGTTTCTTTAGTAAGCTCCAGAATTAATTTGTTGTATGCTGTTTCCCACTTGAGCTGTACCTCTGAGTCATTCTAACCACATCATGCTTTATAGCAGGACACCTACTTTACTACTAGGTTGAGTCAGTGATTAAAAACAAAAATATACTCAGTTTCTGCACCCACATTGTCATTCTTTAATTTAAGCAAAAGGAGAATGGCATTGTGACGCAATTGATTATCAAAGTAAAATTTCTTTTCCCATCTTTTAAAATTTCACGCTTAAATAATTACCCTTTTCCACATTCAGTGATTTTATGTTACTGAAAGAAATACTGAGTGACAGTGATTCAGTAGAAAAGACCTATGTGGCCGTTGGGCAGTTTGATGTAATTATGAATTCCAAAAATATAATAGGATCATGCTTGTAAACTGATCTGTTAATCTGGGCATGATTAAGTTATGATTAGGGCGTTGACTGGGCCACGTCAGTAGGGCGGTTGAGCCCCACCCCTTGGTGGGTGGGGACTCGAACATAAAAGGCAAGGCAGAGAGCAGTTTTTAAGAAGCAGTTTTTGAGAAGTAGTTTTGATATTGGAGAGAAGGCCCCAGGAGAAAAGAAGTGAGCCGTTCGCATGATAGTCTACAGCTGATCCTGTGAAGGAACCAAAGGAGCTAAGCCTGGAGAGAGAAACGCAGCCCCGGGAAGAGAGGAACCCAAGAAGCCTGAACCCTGGCAAACATTGGCAGCTGTCTTGCTCCAACACGTGACAATGGACTTTGGTGAGAGAAGAAACTTATGCTTTATGGACTTCTACCCCAGATAAATACCCTTTATAAAGACCAAGCCATTTTTGGTATTTCACATTAGCACCCCTTTGGCTGACTAATACAACCTATCAGACATCTCCACTTAAACAATGGACCTAAGTCTCATTGACAAAGTAAACACTTGAATCTATATCAGTATATGACTTCATGAATTAGCCCAAAATTTTCAATACTTCTATAGACATCTTAAGGAAAACTACAAAGAGAACTGTATTCCCCATCTCTCTTCTAGTAATCCCCTCCCTCTTCTCTTACTTTGTCCACCACTCCACTTGGGTCTAAGTCCCATTGACTCTGATGTTCCAAAGGACTTCTCTTGCAGTTCTCTCTCCTTTCTCTCTTGCATCATCAGTTTCTATCTACTGGGTCATTCCCTTCAGCAAACAAGCACGCTCTAGTATCTCCTTAAAAAAGAAAAGTGAAAACCTTTCTTTGATCTCCCTCCCATCCCCAGATACTGCCCCATCTCTGCTCATTTGCACAGCAAAGCTCTTCCTTTAAAACTGACCTTTATTGAGTGCTCAGGTAAGCACCAGGATGGTCCAAAACCCACCCATACTACCTCATCTAATCCTCTCATTAATCCCACGAGGTAGAAACCATCATTGTTCCCATTTTACAGTGGTTCAATCCATTCCAGATAGCCTCTGACTTGCCTAGGCCGGTGAGTCTTTCCAGCATTACAACTTGATGGCCCTTTGGTACCTCTGAATACCTTCCATTTCACTTCGCTGGGTGCTCACTGCAAGGTGCATGGTGCTAACAAGCATATTCTCTGATTCAGAAGAGATGCGTTGGCTTACACAGTGAGCACTAGCAAGCTGTACTATACTGAGAATGCTGGAACACTGTGAGGGGTGGGGGGTGGGGGCCTCTGACCTGCCTACTTCAGATGTCCCTAAAGGCTAAGTCATCAAAAACTCCTCAGATGGAGCGGATGTGGCTCAAGCAGTTGGGTGCCCACCTCCCATATGGTAGGTCCCGGGTTCAGTTCCCAGTGCCTCCTAGACAAGACGAGCAGACGGACGAGGGAGCCATGGAGGGGGGGGGGATTTAAAAAATAAATAAATCTTTAAAAAATAAAACCCTCCATGATCAAAGTCAGATATGCCTTCTATGGAATAACTTCTTTTTGTTTGGTTTGGTTTGCACTCCTTGGGAGAGCCCTACAAGTTGGCATTCAGCAGTTAGGGCTGATGACCTCTATTTCAGCAAGCGTTTCTGGCTGGCAGCTTACAGAAGACAGGCTTCACAAATAGCATCAGCCTATGTAGCACAGTGGCAAAGTCACAGCCAGAAGAGTCTTAAGGAGTGCCCAGACAGCTCGTTCTCCTTCCTCGCCGTGTGCACAGTTTGTTCTTCTTCCCACCCTTTCAATCTGAAATACTCATCCAGTTCCTGTGTTCCTTTGCCTTCCTCAATAGATGCTCAAAAACAATGCGCCCCCCCCCACACACACACCCTAGCCCTGAAGCCTTACTCTCCCCAGTTTTTTCTGATCACTTCCTACTTCCTCACTGCACTAAACAGACTCTACTGTCTTAGCTTAGGTGGAGGAAAGACCTGACCAGGAACCCTGTGTGGGATATGGACAAGGACAACAGCAGAGTGGTCTGGGCAGCAGGAGCCCAAAGAGGAGACTCGGCAGGCCCTTCTGGCCCTGCAAAGAGAGGCTTCCCTTTCTCCAGGCCCAGCCTCGGGTGCAATAGCCAAAGTGAAAAAACAAGCTGATTAACTCACCCCATTTTGCTTGGGGTGGTGGTGGTGATTTTTAACAGAGGAGGCCAAGGATGGAAATTTAATTTTGGAATCATCTGTGTGGTAGCGAAGAAAAAAAATAAAGCACAGCTCGGGGGGCCAGTTGTGAAAAAAAAAGTATTCCAGAAATTAATCAAGCTGTCAACGCCCATCTGGATCCGCTATGCCTTGTCCTGTGAAGGGTGATGGGGAGGGGCAGCTTCCTATTTCTCTAGTCTTGAAACTGGGCCTCTGAACTTCAACCCCTGTGCCCTAGGACCTTGCTGAAGCTGAGGAAGGAACCCTCATGGCTTATCTCTTTACCTGATCCCACCTAAGAAATTCTGGGTGCGCAACTGTACGAAGTGACCCTGCGTCCCAAGTGTTAGCGAGCCGGCACCAATCCCCTCAGCGGGAAGAGGTGAAGCCTAACTTCCGGTGCCAGGCAAAGATGGCGGGGAGTTGGGGCGGCTTCCAGCCGGAAATGAAAGCAAATGCAAGAGTGGCCCCCAGCTCCCTGTGGGACGTGACTTTTCTTCCTAGTCACAAGACGAATAAGAACAGAATGATAGAAAGTCCTTTGTCTTAATGTTTACATTTTACACTTTATCCAAATTTTGAATAGTACAAAATAACTTACATACTTGTGAAATATGAAATATGAATATGACACTTCTACAAGGAGGGCATGCCCCACTCAGAGGCACCTTCCAGGCTGTCTAGCAGCCAAGTCCATAGAAGAGAACGTTTCTCCAGAATTGTCCAGCTGCTTCTTTTCAAATGTGCAGACTGGAGGAAAAAGCTGTAGGATTTTGTGCGTGTGGCGTGTGTGGATTTTTTAAATTTATTTAATTATTTTTTATATCAATGTAACAAATTGTGTAGTTAAAACAAGATAACTACAATAACAATAAATCCACTTTAGTCAGCAGTTACACACCCCCTTTATTTTTGCTCATTTCTCCATCTTGAGGGATTTGAGACTATGTCCTCTCTGACTCCTTCAGGTTGAGAAGGGACATAGATATTATGGGGCAGAGGAATGGAATTGTTTTGCTTTCCATTGAAGATAGTCCTTATTTTGAGATGGGGTTGGTCCATCATCATCGTTTTCATAGTTGTCCAGGGCAAGCCCAAAGAACTGGAGAGTGGAGTTGACCGCATATCTTCTGGGTTTCAGGGCTCAATCGTCAAAGGAACAATCCAGAGGCTTTAAGTCTCTGAGAAATGGGCTTAATAAGTAAATTGAAAATTATAGGTTCAAATAAAAGAAGTAGAAGAATCATGACTAGGGGGGTTATAAATGGGTATAACTATGCTATATTTGGGTAATAGCTTTTCATGTATTCCCATATAGAGCCCGCCAAGGGGATGCTGAGCTCATGTAGCCCTGTGGCTTGCCTATGGTTTCTGGATGTCCCTAGAGCCCTCAGGAGCAATTTTCTTTGGGGCTTTGTTTGTGAAGTCTGGCTGAGATGTGCATAAGCATAACCTCTGGCAATGACCTTCTGACACTCTTTGAAATCTCTTAGCCACGAAAACTTTAATTTATTTAATATTTCCCCTTTTTGATCAAGGTCTTTGTCCAAATGCATCGCTGATTAACACTCGGTAATATGTTTGTGGATTTTTGATGACTCTTCCCCAAGTACAAGATTCCAAGAACAAGAACATTCAGAATCTTGACATGACTGGTTATATTCATTTCCTATGGCTGCTATAACAAATTACCACAAACTGGGTGGCTTAAAACAGCACACATTTTTTTCTCTTACAGTTCTGGAGGCCAGAAATCTGAAAGCAGTATCCCTGGGCCAAAATCAGGGTGTGGGCAGGGCTGCACTCCGTCAGGAGGCACTAGATAAGAATCCATTCCATGTCTCCTCCAGCTTCTGGTGACTGCTGCCATTCCTTGGTTTGTGGCTGCGTTGCTTCAATCATCAAGGTCAGCCCCTTCAAACCTCTCTCTGTTCTGTTGTCATATCACTTCCTCCTGTGTGATATCTCCCTCTGCTTCCCTCTTATAAGGATACATGTGATTGCATTTAGAGTCCATTCAGATAATCCAGGATAATATTCCCCTCTCAAGATCCTTAATTTAATCATGTCTGCAAAAACTCATTTTACAAATATGGTAACATTCATAGGTTCTGGAGATTAGTATACAGACATATCTTTGGGAGGCATTATCAGCCCACCACATAGGTCTTAACTCAAAAAGGTCCTGGAAGTTTAGTGTATGTGTGATCTACATAATTTAGTCTGCTCCTATATTTATATTGGCTTATTTTGTCATACATTGAAAGAAGCTCTTGAAAAAGGGTTTAATGTGGCTTCAAAAAACTGATACCCTGGCAAGTATTTATGTGAAACTTTGAAATAAGGAACAATCTCATTATTTTTGGTGATGGATGTATTGAAAGTACATGCTGTCATGATGTGAATTGAGTCCACAAAAGAATTTTGTACAGGAAATTTGCCACCAAATTGTCACTTTTAAATGAAAATCTTCACAAGCATAATTTATGACATATACTATTGATTAATAATTGTGGTAAGTAAACATTTTGACTGGTTCAAACTATTGGGGCAAAGTCTCCTGAGCCAAAGGTTTTGTTGTAATGGTGTTGAGTTTTTGTAATAAAGGGATAATTTTGCTTATATAAACAATTTAGAATTCCAGACAAGATTTTTTACATATAAGAAGGTTTGTTGTGTTGATATATCTAAAAAGACATTAATTTAATTCACCAAAATTTTTTGAATAATATCTGCATGCTTTAGTCAAAAAAGCAAACTGGACTTCTGGGATGATGTCAGAGTAGGCAGGCAGGGCTCAATTCTCACAAAAACAACAGATAAAGGGAAAAAGCTGTCTGAGGGATCTGCTTTGGAGGTCAGCAGACCATGACAGTGCTGTGCATCCCAGGGGAGCAAGGGACAAAGAGATGAAGAGCCTGAAATGACAACTGTGAGTTACTAAACCCCCGTGGTAGCCAGGAACAGCACCCAGCCAACACCCTCAAGGCATGCAGCCTGGATAAAACTTGTGGCTCACTGCAGCCAACTGAGAAAGGAACAGGTATCTTTGTCCCCGGGAAGAGGGAGGGTGAGGCGGAGGGTGAAGAGTGATTTCTTGCCCATGAATTTGGCCTGCAGAACCCTCTTTGAATCTCAGCTCTGGCCAGACCAGAAGCATGGGTAAGCTGAGGTTGAAAGAGACACCTCTATGGAAAGGTTCACCAACAAGCACCATCTGCTGGCCAGCCAGGAAACACAAGGAGAAAAACTGCTTTTAGATCTTTCTTAGCACTAACCCCTGGGAGAAAATTTGCACCCAATTATTGAGTCCTTGGAACAATTCTGATTACTTAAGCTGGGCAATTTTAAAGACTCAGAGAAAGTTGAACCAAAAATCAAAGAAGAGCAATGAAACCAAACCACTAGGAAAGAAAGAGAAATTGACCATCAGAGTAAATTCACCAGCATATTCAGATGCCTAGACATGAGCGAAAAATTACAAGTCATTCTAAGAAACAGGAAGAGAGGGCTTAGCCAAAGGAACAACCGAAATATCCTGGCAAGATACAGGGTTTAAGAAAACCTGATAACCACACAAATTAAGAAAGTCAATGATAACCACATATATTGCCTCAATCAATTCAGAGTTGAAGGAAAATGTGACTAAAAAGATAAAGGATATAAAGAAGACATTGAGTGAGCATAAAGAACAATTTGAAAGCCTGTAAAGAGAAGAAATAGAGCTTATGGAAATGAAAGACAATAGATGAGATTAAAAATACATTAGAGGCATATACCAGCAGATTTGAATCAATGGAAGACAGAAATTAGTGATATTGAGGACAGAACATCTGAACTTGAAAACACAGGAGAACAGAAAGAAAAAAGAATGGAAAAAATGGAATAGGGTCTTGGGAAACTGAATGACAATGTGAAAGGGACAAACGTACACCTTATTGGTGTCCCAAAAGGAGAAGAGATCAGAAAAGGGGCAGAAACTATATTTGAGGAAATAATGGCTGAAAACTCCCAAACCTTATGAAAGACATAAATATCAATATCCAAGAAGGACAATGCACCCCAAACAGAATAAACCTGAATATATCTACTCCAAGACACCTACTATTCAAAATGACAAATATCAGAGATGAACAGAGGATTCTGGAAGCAGCAAGAGAAAAATAAAGCATCACATACAAGGGAACCTAGATAAGATTAAGTGCCAACCTCTCATCAGAAGCCATGGAGGTGAGAATAAAGTGGTATGATGTGTTTAAGTATTGAAAGAGAAAAACTGCCAGCCAAGAATTCTGTATCCAACAAAGCTGCCCTTCAAAAATGAGGGTGAGTTTAAAGTATTCACAGACAAACAAAAACTGATAGAGTATGTTACCAAAAGACCAGGACTACAAGAGATACTAAGGGGTTAGCTGCAGACCGAAAAGAAAAATCAAGGGTGAGAGACATGGAGAAGAATGTAGAAATGAAGATTATTAGAAGGATAAATTAAAGGAAACAAAGACAGACAATATTAAGATATGACAATGGAAAGCCAAAGGGCAAAATGGGCAAAGTAAGTAATGCCTTTACAGTAACAGTAATAGCATTGAATGTTAATGGTTGAACTCCCCAATCAAAAGACATAGACTGATAGAATGGATAAAAAATATGAGCCATCTTTATGCTGTCTACAAGAGAATCACCTCAGAAGTAAGAACACAACCAGGTTGAAAGTGGAAAAATATATTCCATGCAAATCACAACCAAGAAAGATCTGGAGCAGTTATACTAATATCAGACAAAATAGATTTTAAATGCAAAACTTATAAGAGATGAAGAAGGTCATTATATATTAATAAAAGGGGCAATTCACCAAAAAGAAATAACAAGATACAATGGGGCACACACTGGCAAAACTGAAGGGAGAAATAGATGTCTCCACATTAATTCTTGGAGACTTCAATACACTCTTAGCATTGGATAGAACATCTGGATAGATGGTAAATAAAGAAACAGAAAGCTTGAATAAAATGATAAATGAACTAGAAATAACAGACATTTATAGAGCATTGTACCCTAAAACAGCAAGAAATACATTCTTTTCAAGTGGTCATGGATATTTCTCCAGGATATTTTGGGTCACAGTTCTCAATAAATTAAAAAAGATTGAAATTATACAAAACACTTTCT
>JAQZBX010015929.1:0-37018 GCA_029593785.1 Cabassous unicinctus
TCTCCTCCTATCTTCACTGGGATTTGATTCTTGGAACCTACAGTGTGGGAGAGAGACATCCTATCACCTGCGCCACCTTTGTTCCTATTTTTTTGGTGCATCTCATCTTAGCTTTCCCTTGTGTCACTGTCCTGTTTTGTCATCATCTTGCTGCATGGCTCGTGGGGACTGGCAGCTCACCTGTGTGTGGGGCCTAGTGGCGCACCCACTCACAGGGCCTGGAGGTACACCCGTGCACGGGGCCTGCTGGTGCATCCACACATGGGGCCTGGGGGGCTCCCCCACTCAACGTGGCCTGGCAGAGCACCCACGCATGAGGCCTGACGGCTCACCTGCTTGTGGGGCCTGGTGGCGCACCTGCTCATGGGGTCTGGCAGTTCACCCAAGCACAGGGCCTGGGGGGCTCACCCACTCGCAGGGCCTGACGGTGCACTTGTGCATGGAGCCTGTTGGCCCACATGCCTTCTATATTTTTCTTTTTTTAATTTTTACCAGGAGGTCCTGGGAATCAAACCCAGGTCCCTCCATATGGGAAACAGATGCCCAACCATTTGAGCCACATCTGTCCCCCTGCTATATCTCTTAAGGTTGACCAAAGATGCCTAGAGTTACAGTCTTTTCCCATACAGTATGGTCATATAATAAATCAGGCTTAGTTTATCACCAACATTCTGAAAACCAGACCTAGGGAGTAAAACTAGGTCTGGGGACACATGCATGGTTTCTAATATAGCAAATGTTTAGCCTACCCTGATTATCACAAAATCAGGACAGTGAGAATATTTGCAATAGTCCTAAATTTAAAGAAAGATAGTTACCTCCAAAGAGAGAAAGGAATTAAGAACTTGCTTGTCTGGGACAAACACTACCAGACATGAGTTAATAAGCTGTTATTCAGTGGACTAAATAACAAGTAACATCAGTCCACTGCTGGGAAAAGGGAGAGTGGAGAGAATCTCTCTGAGGGATAGCACAAAGGGAAGTCCTAAAGCTGAGGGTACAACAGAAATTAAGATAAACTAGTCTCCACCCTAAACCAGCCTCCACCCTAAACACAAGGTAATACTAGAGAAATTTTAAGCATGTAGTACTCTAAGGGTAATCACAGCAACTATAATACAAATCCAAGCTCAACTCCTGGCTAGATTGACTCAATCTCTCACACTAAAATCCTAGCAGAAGGAAAGGCATGCCCATTTATAGGCATAAAAATCATTTACTCCCATCTTTCAACAAAATATTGCAAAGTGTATAGAGAAGTAAGAAAGAAAAAAAAACACAGTATCAAAAGACAAAACAATAAACACAACCAGACTCTGATATGACACAAATGTTGGAATTATTGAACAAGACATTTAAAGTAACTATGATTAACATGTTAAAGGCTTATGTGGACAGCATGCATGAGCAGATGGGTAATTTCAGGAGAGAAATGGAAATTATAAGAAACAATCAAATGCAAATGGTAGAAACGAAAAGCACAGTAACAGATGATAAATGCCTTGGATGGGCTCATCAGTTGACTTGACACAGTTTAAGGAAACAATGAACTTGAAGATAGCTACAAAAATTGAAACACAAAGAGAAAAGAGAGTGGAAAAAAAAAAAAAGAAAAGCCAGAAGAGAGCATTCAAGAACTGTGGGACAATGTCAAATGGTCAAATATATATGCAATTGGAATTCCAGAGGGAGAGGGGCAGTAAAATAGAAGAAATGTTTGAAGAAATAATGGTTGAGCTTTTTTCAAAATTAATCACAGACACCAAACCAAAGATCCAATTAGTTCAGAGAACACCGCACATGATAAATAACACACACACAGACACACACACACACACCCCACACACATATACATCTCTGTGCATATTATATTCAAACTGCTGAAAACATAGGACAAAAAGAAAATTTTGAAGGAAAACAGAGGGAAAAAAAGACATTTCATAGAGAGGAAAAAATATACTAATTAAATCATATTTCTTGTTTAGAAACTATGCAAACCAGAATTCAGTGGGGTGACATCTTTGATGTGCTGAAAGAAAAGAAAAAAAGGTTCATCGTAGTGATCTGAGCTGCACTGATGAGAGCAGCGGCAGCTGGCTGAGCTCAGTGTGGCTTTCCTCTCTAAACCAGTGCTTGCAGTAGAAGATGCTATTGTAGATATTGTAGATCACTGATAGCAAAGAGAATGAAAGAATCCTGAAGTAAGAGTGGTCAGGTGGTGCACTTAACTATGAGTAGCAAGGTGGATGCAATTATTGTAATAAGCAATGGTCATAGTGGAAGACAGGAGTGTCTGACTCAAAGCAACTGTGGAGATGAGAGAATGGTGTTCCCAGGGGCAAAATAGATGGGCAGCCAACAATGGGATTTCACAATCTATATAACCAAATGAAATCAAGGGTGGATGATCAGGAAGCTAAGAGCAACCATCCCAATAAAAAGTCATAATTCCTTGTTCAGTTTACAGACCTGATCCAGTTCTCAGACACAGAGCACATTGCCTGAAGGGAAGGCCAAATTCCCATGAAGAAGAATTATGTAGCATCCATAGCACACTTAAAGAGTAATGATTTCTCCAGTCCTTACCCAAAGGGACCTATGTCCATTTACTTGGATAAACATATACTGTGGAAAGGGGAGTACCCAAATATTTTTTTTAACAAATCAATTTTATTGATACATATTAATAAAGCATACAATTCATCCAAAGTGTACAATCAAAGGTATTTGGTATAATCACATAGTTGTGCATTTATCACTTCAATAATCATTAGAGCATTTTCATTATTTCAAAATAATCATAAACAAAACAAACAAACTAACAAGAAAATTCTTCACCCCTCAATCTCTCTAAGCTTCCCCTGCTGTACATAGCTGCTATTTCTGGTTATTCTTGCACACTTATTTATTTATTAAACAGTTTTATTGAGATATATTCATATACCATATGATCCATCCAAAGTGTATAATAAATGGCTTTTAGTATAATCACAATGTTGTGCTTTCATCACCACAAAAGATTTTAGAACAATTTCATTATTCCAAAGAAGAAAAACTCCACACTCCTTAGCAGTCCTTCCACAGCCCTATATAACCACTAATCTAACTTCATCTTTATAAATTGATTTATATTTACATTTTATATAAATGGACTCATACAATATGTAGTACTTTATGTCTGGTTTCTTTCACTTAGCATAGTTTTTTGGTCTGATATTAACATCTTGTAGCATCAACATACATTTGTTCAATTTCAAAGAAAAACATTCTTATATATGCAATTTTATCTATATTCATATTTCACATGTGGTTTTACTATGCTATAGTTCCATGTTACATTTTTTAAATCTTTCCTTTTAGTAATATACATTACTTTAGACTTTCCTTTAACCCACTTTTACACCCACATAATAGTACTGCCAGTTACAGATATTATGTTGGGCTTTCACCTTTTCTATTCATTTCCATAGATTAACACACATCCTTTTTACCAATTCTGCACAAGTTAACCCTCAGCTTTCCATTCTCTAACCTCATTCTATTTTCTGGTGACCCATATTCAAGTTATTAACTCCATGAAAACATACAATATATTTAGTTCATAGTAGCGCAATGATGCAGTATTTGTCCTTTTGGTGTCTGGCTTGCTTCACTCAACATGATGTCCTCCCGGTTCATCCATGTTGTTATGTGCTTTACGACACAAAAGGACAAACATTTTGTTGATTGTTTGACAGAGGATCTGACTTGACATTGATATCTGGGGACCCAAAGCATAATCATGGCTACTCTGTTAAATTAGGAGTGTGTGGGTGTGTGTAGGCAGAATAATGCTGTCTTTCCCCCCTCCCTCCCCCTAAATGTTATTCTTATCTTCAGAACATTACATGGCAAAAGAAATTTAAGATTGGAGATGGAATAAGGTTGCTAATCAGCTACCTTGAGATGGGGAGATCATCCTGGATTATCTGTGTGGCCCAATGTAATCATGAGGATCCTTAAAAGTGGAAGAAGAAGAACCAGGGAGATGGCAGTGTGAGAAAGACACAGCCTGAAATTGTTGCATTTGAAGATGGAAGGGTGCCATGAGCCAAGAAATGCAGACAGCTTCTAGAAGCTGGAAAAGGTGAGGACAAAGATTTTCCTCTAGAGCTTCCAGAAGAAAGCCAATCCTGCTAGCACCTTGATTTTAGCCCAGTGAAATCCATTTCACCTCCAGTATTGCACTATAATGAATTTGTGTTGTTCTAAGCCATTAAGTCAATAGTAATTTGTTGAAGCAGTAATAGGAAACTAATATAGAGGAAACAGATAATAACTGAAGACCTGGCTCAAGCCCAGATGACACTTATTCTGTGAGGTTCACAGTCACATTTGTTGGTCCTTTCCCTGGTCCCTAAATGTGTAATTTTAATGGACAGTCTCATTTCCTATAGGACAAAGGGCCTTCTGAAACTTTCTTTCAGTCAAGATAGTAAATCAAAAGGTATATTGTATCCTGGAGGGAAATGGCAGAGATTAGTGCCACCGTTAAAGACTTAGAGTATGCAGGGATGATAGTCCATATCATAAACCTATTTGATTTACCCATTTGACCCCTACAAAAAACAGATGGATCTTGGAAGATGACAGTTGATAATCACAAATGCAAACAAGTAATAACTCCGGTTGTAGTTGTGGTGCCAGATGTGCTATTTTGGGGAAAGCAGATTAAAAAGACGTCACGTGGCATGCAGTCATTGTTTTGACAAACACATTCTTTTCCATACTTACCAAGAATTAGGGAATGGATGTGGCTCAAGCAGCTGAGCACCTTCTTCACACACGGGAGGTCCCGGGTTCAGATCCCATTGCCTCCTAAAAACAAAACAACAAACAGAAAAACCAACTCAAGGGTACTGATCACATACAAGATCCTGGATTCAATCCCTGACCCCAGGTACCAAAAAAAAAAAAGAAAAAAAAAAAAGAATTAATTCACATTCACAAAGACTATAGCATACATCTATGGTATTTCCCCAGGGCTATTTTCACTTTCGTGTCCTGTGCCATATGGTAGTCTGAAGGGAGATGGACTATCTAGACATTTCCATAGAATGTCACATTTTTCTACAGTGTCAGTGGTATCATGTTAATCCAATCAGATCAGCAAATACATTGGACGTCTTGGTAAGGTACATGCATTCCAGAGGGAGGCTGATAAATCCTAAAAAGATTCTGAACATGGCAAAGTAAAGAACAAATTATTGTTCTTAAACCTCATACCATTAAGTAGGAAACAAAGTCTAGTAGGCCTCTTCAGGTTCTATAGGCAGCAGATTCCTTGCGAACACTGCTCCAATCCATTTCCTGAGTGACATGGATGGCCCTGACTTTGAGTAGGGTCCAGAGCAGGAAAGGGCTCTATGGCAATTCCAGGATATAGTGTAAGCAGCACTAACACTTGGGTCATATGACTGTACAGACCATATGGAATTAGAAAATCAGTAGTGGCAAAAATCACCTTGTGTAATCTATGGCAAACCCAATAAAAGAATCACAATGCAGATCCTTAATTTCTTGGCCAAGGCCTTGCACCATTGAAAAACAGAATCTGGCATGCTACTGAGTCCTGGTATGGAATGTCTCATCAGGGGAAATAAGAGACCATGTGAACAGAATTGTCCATTATGATTTCGGTTCTTTCAAACCCATCAAATCATATGTTTGAGTGGGCCCAGCAGCAAAGCATCTTTACATCGGAGGTTGGGCAAGATCAGGACCAGAGGCATAGGTAACCTACATGACACCCATGTCACCCATCACTGTTGCCCCAGCACCTATTCCTCAAGTCATGTGTATGGGAGTGTCCCTTTAGACCTGCTGATGGAGGAGAGAAAACTCTGAGCTTGGTTTACAGATGTGTTCGCTTGCTTGCTTTGTAAATGTAAGCCAAAAATGCACAGTATGATGGTAATGTGTCAACTCGGCCAGGTAATTGTGTCCAGGTGTTTGGTCCAGCAAGCACTGGGCTAACTGTAATACAAAAGCATTTATGGACTTCGATCACCAGTGAGTTTACTGCATGGATGGCTGGTTACATCTCCATCAGTCAGGGAGGTTGCATCAGCAATGGGTGATGCTTTTATCCAATCAGTTGAATGCCTTAAAAGGGGAAGTGATTTCAACATTCAGAGAGAATTTCCCAGCTCCTCTTTGGACAGCCAAGTTCTCCCAGAAACTCATCAAGGACCTTTCATTGGACTTTCATTGGAGCCCCTGGTTTGCAGCCTGCCTGCAGAACCTGGACTTGTGCATCGCTACGGTTGCATGAGAGACTCTTACAAAATCTCATATTATTGACAGATATCTCCTGTTGATTCTGTTTCCTGAGAGAACCCTGATTAATACACACAGCAACTGCACTACAACCTTACTTATTGGAGTTTCTGAAAGAGAGCAATGAGGAGAAATCCTCTTACTGGGCAGGCAGAGCTTTGAGTGGTATACCTGGTCATCCACTTTGCCTAGAAAAAGAAGAGGTCCAAGGTAAGAATATAAATGAATTATGGTGAAAGGTTTGCCTGATTGGTCAATGCCTCGTAAAGAGAAAGATTGGAAGTTCAGAGATGAAGGTCTGGTGAAGAGGCATATTGGAGGACTTACACGTGTGTCAAGATCTTTCCATGTCATGATGACATGTACTAGAGAGCATTCAACAGGTAGACAGAATGACTTGTGCAGTTGACATCAGCCAGTCTCTATCACTGCTTACCCCAAGCTGGCACAATGGGCTTATGAATGGAGTATCCTCGGTGCCAAGGATGTAAGCTTTGCATGAATGACAGCATGGACTCCCACTCATTTAGTCTGAACTAGTTCCTGCCACTGCTGAATGTCCAGCCTGCTATCCCTGAGCCTCTTATCTGGCATTATCCATCAAGGTGATCTGCTAGCAAGTTGGTAGCAAGTTGACTTTACAGACCCCTTTCATTCTGGAAAAGACATTGATTTATTTTGATTAGAATTAACAGTATTCTGGGTATGGATTTGCCTTTACTCCCTGTGAGGTCCCAGGGGCCTGCCTCACATCTCTAATATCTTTTCTAAGAACCCATGTTTCTGTGTGAACCCTGAAATGCTGTCCCAGGGAATTACTTCACCTTTCAGGAGAGACACTGCTAGGACTTGCTGTTACAGGTCTCAAATGTTTAATTGTGCGTGTAAAAACATGTGTTTCTTTTAGTTGCTCTTTCCCAGTTAAGAATTCAAGGGCTGGGTTATAATTGACTTCAATTCCAACCCAGTCATTCTGGGGCATTCATCCTCACAAATTTCATGTTTTCAGAAAGAAAAAAAAAAAAAAGAAAAACATTTCTCTCTTTTGAATGCTGTGTGATGTAACACCAACAATCTCTACTCTCCTTTTTGAAAGTTAAGAAAAAATTCAATGAGATTGATTTCATTATTCTACAAGGACAGCATCTAACTGAAAGGAGAGGAGATCAAGGTTTCCAAAAAGCCTTGTCTTCATAAGATAATCCTAATAAATATTCCTTGTTGGTTCTCAAGCATAGATTCTGCTGGTGGAGGCTCCTACTGGCATTGCCTTCCCTGGGGAAGCTCATGACTGTGGAAGCTCCTGTATGGTTCTACTGGTTTTTTTGTTTGTTTTTTGTTTCTTAATCTCATCAAGCAACTGACAAATCACCCCATTATACTTTGGTGTCTTGATAACTCACCACTTCTCTCAGTACCATAGAGCAAAGACCCTGCTGATTCCCTTAGGAGAAGTTTTGATGCAACACAGCATCTAAAGAACCAGAGATTGCATTAAGGGAACAGGACTTTTTAACATCTATGCTGAATTTGTATTCACTCAGTGCTATTTTTCTCTTGTGTTCTTTAAGAGGGTCTTATGAAAGTATCAGTCAGTATAGCACTGCACTACCCAATATGGTAGTCATAAACCACATGTGGCTATTTAACTTAAAATTAATTAAAATTAAATAAAATGTAAATTCAGTTTCTCACTTGCAGTAGCCATATTTCACATGCTCAATAGTTGCATGTCTAGCGGCTACCATATTTGATAATGCAGATATAGAATATTTCCATCATGTCAGAAAACTCTACTGGATAGGACTGTTATAGAGTTTGTGACCTCTCTAGTAGGTATGTAGTTGGCTTGCCAGGTTTATCACATATGCTTTTCTTCCTCATCCCAGTAGGACAAAGAGTGATATATACAAATAGGGCCTTGATAGACACTCCAGTTTTTTCAAACTTTCTAACAATAGAATTTATAGTTACTCTGGGTTACAAATGCACAGATACATGTGTATTATTCTCACTATGGCATCCATTAAAACTTATAATAGCATTTATTGTTCCTATACTATATACTAGGTCCTTTACATTCATTTTATCACCTTTAACCCTCACAATGGCACCATGATCTAGATATTAGTATCCCCATTTTGCTAGCAAGGCAACTGAGGCTCAGACAGTATGAACAAATGTCTCAAGATCATGTAAGTGGTCAAGTCATTATATATACCTAGTCTTTCTAAATCTAAGACCATGCTGTAGGTTATACTGTGCTCTAACAGCTGAGTTGTAGAGAAGCAGTTGGCAATAAATGCACGTTGGATCAGATAATTTGAAATTCTACAGGGGGCCATTTCTATTTCTCTGTAAAGTCTCCTGCCTTCATACTTTATTTCTTCTTCTTTTTTTCCTCACTATCTTGGAAACTACTTCCAGAATGAAAAATTTAGACAGATTATAGTCTTTGTGTGACGGAGCACTCATCCATTTGCAGTGTTTTAGAATATTGCTAATTATTTTTTTCTGTTCTACATACTATTTAGTATTTTTTCTTTTATTTTAAAATATGGACATACACGTTAATATTTCACTCTAATAACAAGATGTGGCAAGAGCTGGGTCTCTACAGTTCTGAGATGCAAACTGTACCAAAATATAAATAACATGTGATTGCCTGTGAAAATAAGGTCGTTCTTCACTCTCAGAGGTATCATCAAATCCTTTTGCTCGTTTATGCTCTGTATTCCAATTTCCTTAACCATCCCTGACAGCCTGTTTCTGAGCTGATTTAGGATCCTGCAGAATTCTTTAAAAAACAAATGGATTTGTCTTCTTCTAATAACCACCATTTTTTAAAAAAGTGACTTTGTGATGAATTTGTTTTCTATCATGGGCCTAGCCAACTGAACTTGAAATGACCTTTTTGCCCTTGTTTATTGCAGCTGTCAGCATCCAATTTTATACGGAAAATATAAAGAAAAGGGAATTTTAAAATGAAAATTTTATTGCGGCACACATAGTTTCAGCAGCTGCCGTTACAACGTTATCATCAAATGCCAACACTGACAAAGACCCATGGGGTCTATTTTCTAATTCAGTCTTGAAGGAAATTTACAATAGTGAATCTCTATGGCAGTTGAGGTTAGCTAAGATTTAGATGACCCATTTCCCTTATCTAATGAATTCAGGCCCTGAAAACTTTGCAGAAGCTTTAAACTGACAAAACACCAAGAGAGTTGTTGTGAAATTGAAAGACAGCTGGCATGGACTCAGAGCCTCTTGAGTTTAGCTAAGGAAGCTGCAAACTTTCACAGCTGCAAGGCTGTCAAAATGAAGATTCCAGCATAAAGATAGTCAAAATATTGCTATTAGATGAAGAACTTTATGCCTGAAGCCTTTATTTTACAGAGAAACTTTTTCATTTTAAATAAAGAATATACATAGCATTTTTTGCATTTATCTCCATTTTGCTAAGTTAAAATAAGTAAGAATGTTTCCATCTCCATAAACTTAGGTTTAAAAAAGTTCTATTAAATTTGAAGAAGTTATTATTTTCAATGATCTAATCTTATTCCTGGAAATAAAACCAACTTGGATGTGGTTGCCTTTTTCAAGTTGTCTCATTTCAATTCCTTGTTCTAAAGCAGCCACGAGGACAATTTAACACTTTGTGTCTGGATAAGGACTTACTTAACAAATTATTAGGTAGAAAAACATGCTAGGTGCTGTGTTTTAGGCAATAAAGTAAATTATCAACTGTCATTTTCATATATCCCTTTTAAGCAAAACAAATCCCAAACCAAATGGCATTTATGGCACAATTGAAGTTTTACTGATGAGAAGATAGTTCCATATTAAAGATATAGTTTGCTGAATAGTAATTAGAAGGCTGATTGTATTTACGAAAACCTAAAATTTTGGCCACATTTTCAAAGGATTCCAGTCATGGCCTTCCATATGGCCTGTCACAAAACTCTTTCCTACTAATATAAATTGTATTATGATTGGCGGTTTATATTTGGAAAATGGCTTTAAACTCATGACAATAGTGAAATCCCACTGAACGGAATGGTGATATGTGAGCTGTAATGTAAATGTAACATTAGAAAATAGGGGATAAACTCATTTATTAAACCAATGATGAAAGAAAATGCAGGAAAATCTATGTGTGAGTAGTTCAAAATAATTTATTTTATTTTATTTTATTTTTGGGAGGTACTGGGATTGAACCCAAGGTCTCGTACATGCAAACAGGCACTCAGGCACTGAGCTACACCTGCTCCTCCCAAATTTATTTTAACCTAGGAGTCCTAAGTCTTATTAGACTATTGAAATCTTAAAAAAAACCAAAATGACATTTTCAATCCTACTATGCACAAGGAGACTGAATCATAAACTATATTTAATTCACTTTTAATTCTTATGCTACTTGTCAGCTCCTGGCTACTAACTCACATATTACTTGTCAGCCCCTTCATTTGAAGAATGACTTTACTTTTTGTAAATTTATGGCTTTTTCAGGTATAATATAAAATGCTAAGCATATCAAAGTAGTAAAACAAAATGAATTCGGAGGCCAACTATGGACTTTTGCATATTACTCAAGATTCAGAGGAAGGGCCTGTAAGGCTTTCTGTGGCCTTATCTAGCAGAGCCAATCACCTCCCTTTGTGTCTCTTCATTCCTGTACTGATCTTCATTGCAATACTTTTTAAAGTGTGTTGAAATTACTGTCTCAGTGCCTTTTTCTCTGTATTGTGAGCTCCTTGAAATCATGGACTGGATCTGATTTTTCTCTGTATCCCTAAGTGTCTGACCCAGGACCAGGACTATTGTAAATGTTCGATGAATGTTTGGAGGATAAATCAATAAAAGATTATTCTAAATGAGATTTCAGAGCTGGATCGAGGGTAAATAGAGTGGATGCAGGGTTAAAGTCAGTTGAAAGAAAGATGAAGGATCCAATTTCAAAGGGAATCCCGGTGTTGGATGTGTTGGATGGGAACTGGATATCATGGTGTGACTTTTCCAAGACTGGACTTTGGGACACTACAGCACTTTCCAAGAATTAGGAAAACCTTCAATTCATGGGAGAAAAACCGACAATATTTTTATTACCATTCTATAAAATTATATCACAATCAATTTTAGAGTGGCAACACATTATTTAATTTTTTTTTTCTCTAAACAGGGGTGATATTCAAAGTCTTTAGCAACCAACACAGAAAAAGGCAGCCACCAATTATAAAGACTACCCAACCAGTTAGAATGTGCACAGTCTGCATTTGGTATATCTGTGCACCTGTAAGTGATCATGTCTGCTCTGGACAAGTGTTAGCAAACTTTTTTGTGTAAAGAGCCAGATAAATATCTTAGGCTTTTCATGTCATATAATTGTCACCACTCTCAAATGCCATCATAGCATGAAAGTAGCCATAGACAATAGTAAATTTGTTCCAGAAAAACTTTATTTACAAACATAGGCAGGAGGTTGGATTTGGCTTGTGGGCCATAGTTTGCCAACCTTTGCTCTGGAACTTCACGGACAGAACTAATAGTAAAATATTATACTGTCATATAAAAGACAAATGGTCTCTCCGGAAGGAGACACAAGAAACTGAATACCTTGGAATAGGAGCTTGAAGACTATACCTTGCACATTCTCCAGCTCTTTGTAATTTTACTTTACATGGGACTGATTTTGTAGCAAAGACAATGTGAAAACAAGCAGAGTAAATGATTCTGTTTCAGAGTTACTGATGTCATTTGTTTTGTTCCATTTCAGCCCAGAGGGTAAGAACATCTAGCCACCCACCTGACATTCCTATGTGGAGGTCTAATAGGAACATCAAATTCAGTATTTCCCACACTGAATCATCTCCACACGAGCTGCTTTTCCTTTTGTGTTCCTTACCTTAATGCTTGATGCCACCATGCCTCCTGATACTCAAATCAGAAACATGGACTTCTCCCTTTCTCTCACCTGTCATGTCCAATCACCTGGTCCAGTTAATTCTCCCTCCTAAATATACCACCAGCCCCAACTCTACTCGCCTAAGTTCAGGCCCTTAATTTCATTTTCCTGGCCTAATGCAATTGTTTCCTTGTTTTCTCTGTTATCAGTCTCCTCTCCTTCTAGATCAAATTCCATGTGCCCCAAATAATTCATATGCTACTTGTCAACTTAAATCACCACTCTGTTTCTCCCAAACTACTATTAATGGCAAACTAATTTGGGATATGAAATAGACTGTCACCAAAATATAACCCAGGGGAAGCGGGTGTGGCTCAATCGATAGAGCCCCCGTTTACCATGTGGGAGGCCCCGGGTTCGCTTCCCGGGGCCTCCTTGTGAGAGCAGGCCAGCCCGCGGGGCGCGGTGGGCTGATGCAGCAAGACCTCACAGCAAGGGGGAGATAAGCAGACACAGAGAAAACACACAGCAAATGGACACAGCAAAACACAAGCAGCAAGGGGGGGGATAAATAGATAAATAAATAAATTTTTAAAACAAACAAGAAAAACTATAACCCAGCAAATGTTGTTTAACTTGTTTAACTGTCAAATAAGACCAAGTATGATTTTTAAAATTGCAGGCCTTTTCAGAGACATTCATGTGATAATATGAATTGTGAGTATCTAAGAGGAATTGTGTCATTTTGGCTCAAATAAATGACAATTTACTTGCTTTCACAATGAAAGTAAAAAAAAAAAAAAAAAGATAGGGTGGTCTTCAGCATTCATTGATTCAGCAGTCCAGTGATGTTGTCAAGGATTCTGGTTCTTCCATTTCTTGCTCAGCCATTCACCCTGATGACTTCAGTCTAAAACTGGCCTTTTTTTGTAATCATAGGATCATTGCTCATTGCCTGTAGCATTAGCGCTGCATTTATTCTCACTTAAGCACTCGATGGGGGATGGGGTGGTGGTGGTGGTGGTGGTAAGAGGTGGAGAGACAGAGAATGTTTTTCTCCAATCATGGCACATAGTCTTTCTCTTCAGTCTGATGCAATTGTTTAGATCCAGCTTTGGACCTGTAAATGTTACCAGGGGAATACCACATGCTGATCGGCTTAGGACAGAGTTCTTTAACCAATCTTGGGCAAAGGAGACAGAATAATTGCCTACACTAAATCAAGGTCCTCTCTTGGAGGTGGTATCAAATTGTGTTGCAACTACACACTGGTAAGGGGTTGAAATAGAAGTTGGGCAGTCACCTGTAAAGTCCACTAAACCACAAGTTTTTAGTGTCAGTATTTCCTCAACATATTTGACTGGGAGCTCTTTGTTCGTAGAGCAGAAAGTTTAGGGAATGCTGATCTATAAGATTAAGTTCAAATTCCTTCTTATAGTATGAAAAGTTTTTATGACATAGCCCCTGACCTTCAACTACTGGTGTAATCACCTCAAAGTTATGCTCTGACAATAACAGGTTTATCACCTTTCCTGTATCTGTCCGTGCTACTTAATATTTCAAAGAGGTTTATACATGTCTCTGTGGCTAACAAGTTTTTCCAACTGTCATCCCCTTCTCATACTTCAAAATCTAGATCAAACACCATCTCCTCTGAAGTCTTCTCCTTTCTGTACTAGTCAATCATCTTGCACATAATTCTTTCATTGCTTACCCATACAACATTTCAATTATTTGTTAATAGGCTTCCAGATTTTGAGTGACTTGAGGGGATGGTCAATGTGTTATTCATCTTTGCAGCACCAGAATTTGGCACAGGATTGTTGTAAATGTCTGCTCTATTGAATTGTTCATCTAGTATGATTTTTGAAAAATGAAGTTCAATACTGTATTTCTGTACAGTTTTTTTTGTGCTCAGAAACATTAAATGTTTCCTTGGTAACTGTAAAAACTATCTGACAGTTTGAATGGTAGTTCTTGGATCCATCTCAGAATCTATGCCATAAAATTTTTTATAATTTATTTTTCTGACTTTTGCTGCCTAACTTCAAAGTTCAAAATAATAAAATTAGATGTAGATTTCTGATCATGCACTATTTGGGAAAATTTTGATAAATACAGGCAGGACTGAGAACACATTTTTCTGAGAAATATCTGCATAGTTGACATATCATTCCTAGAGCATGCAAAAATATGTTTATTCAGATAACAAACCTTCCAAAGTACATCCAAGAGTCATCTCATATATGCCTGCTAACATATAAATGCAGAAGGACTGGCAGGTAATTGTTGTTTTAGTGTGGCAAAGGCTTAAAAATTGCCTAGGTTAATTGCAGATTTAAAAAACATTTTTTCAAGCTCATTAGGTCTTTCATATAAAGTCATTCCTAGGTGAAAAATGTGCTTTGAATTGCTTTTCCTCTACAAAAATACATAGAGTAGGTATTTTGTTGTTGTATGAGCTTACTTGTAGAGAATATGTGCTTGTTTGATTGTGCCACCTATCATCCATTTCTTCTTTTCCTATTAAGCACTTTGCAATTTCATTTGGAGAAAGCACCTCACCCACGTTGGGCAACCTTGGTCAAAAGATACTTATCCTTTCTATGTGGGGGACCAATGGAGTCTAATCAAACTCTCCCCCAGTCTTGAGTCTAGATCAAAAAGCAGCTGGAACTAATCCATCCTAGTGGAAGTGCCTAGGCGAAACTGCCCATGAATTCTTTCTACACAGATTTCTGGAAATATCCTGATTCCTGTGCTCTCAGAGCCTGCTTTATATTTTGAGCCTCCCTATATTCTTTCTAGTTAATTGTCTTTCAGCTTAAGTTAGGCAGAGTCAATTTCTGTTGCTTAAGGACAAAAAGCCCGGATGATGATCTAGTCAAGGTCAGTGAACCCTTGGTTTGTTTTCAGCGACATTTTCAAATTACATCTTTGTCAACTTTATTCTTTTTACTTCATTTGGATTTTACTGCTTCCCATATGGAAAAAAAATGTTTTTCCATGTATCAAATAAGCACAATTCTTTTTATTAGGTGCCAAATAAAGTCAGTTTTTAAAAGCCAAGTCTTGTCATGTTCAATCACATTTTTTGTAGCCCTTTCTACCTGCAACAAATATAAGCTGCCTGTTAAGATGAGCCTTAACCATCTCTTTGAAAATCATGTAAATATTTTTGGAAAGGGAGTTTCATTGCTCATTGTTGAGAAAATGTTCTCACAGTTTGGAAATGCTTTGAAAGGAATCAGTTTTCTAAAGTTAGGAAAATTATTTCTTGTGTTTTCAGAAGAAAAACAGAATAAGAGATATGTTTGTCTGATGCATGTTCAACTAGAAAAGTTGCAAACTATCCCTACTGGATTTTTCCTGGGAAACTTGCATCTGCATAATACATGAAGTTTTATTTTATTTTAGGGTATAGACTATTGTTTAAAATCTAGGAACAAAGAGAAAGAAGTGCAATTGTATACTCCTACAACTCTTACAATGTATTGCAAGGGTTTGAACTCCATCATGGTGAAAGAGAAATGAACATTATTTAGATGAAGGTCAAAAGATAGAAATGCTAGTCTGAGTGAAATGTCTATAATAAATGAGCTTTTGAACCACAGGGGCAAATCAGTACCTTATCATGTCCTCTCCAAAAATCTTTTTGTAGGCTTTAAAATACAAATGCCTTTACAATGTCATACTTATATTTCTTCAAAGGAAAGAAAACCCTTCTGGAATATTAAATGGGTTTATAAAGGGGAAATTTTTGGCTAAAAGGAGTTCAAATATTTTCTTTTATCAAAAGTTTAGTTCATTATTGCATGTGAAAAGATCACGGAATAGCTGCTTAAGATTACAAAGACCCTATGATAGCTTTAGTTAATGATAGTGCATAGCCAATTTTGTCTTTTGCCTTTGTTCTTGCTTTATAAATGGTTTCAGCATTGGTTTTCTTTTGTCCTCTTCTTTTTTGGTGATTACAGAACTTGATTATTATAGGTTTGAAGATTGTAGAGGTTTTTCCCACATTACATCTAACTTTGTGAGGTAAGATTACCCACTGATGTTAAAAGAAGGCAAATGAAACTGTTACTTTTATCATATACATACTTGAAGTGATTTTTTTTTTTTCTATCTTGGGATATGTCAGAAGAACAGGGATAAGGGTGATGTGGATAAAATCTTCTTAGGAAGAGTAAGGGACATGGTTAGAGGGAAGAGCACAAATAAGTTTTTACTCAGGGCAGGAAAGAAGGGTTCTTTTCCACATGCAATTTTTTGTGAATCTAGGCAATAAGTGGAATGATGCTGAATCTTTTCCTTGCAGCCCTTTGACTTGACTCTCATTAAAAACTAGAAATGCTTTTAATCTTTCTTGATTTATACACTATGGAAGTTTGTCACTATTTATTTTTGTACTAATTTGTCCATGACAATAGGATGGAAATAGATCATATTATTTTTCTTTTGTGTAATCTCAAGTCTTCAGTGAGAAGATAGTCATGAAAGGTACCGTACATTTACACAGTGTGCACATAAAGAGAATTCTTTTCCATTGACCTTTGTTGTCTTTGTCCATCTCATTCTACAATTAGCTTTTTGGACTTGATTTAGTCAAGTGCTCTAGCTTCCTTGAAACCATCTGGAGAATTCTCAGAATTTGCTTACCATAATGATGAAAGTAGAAAACCTGCTCATTTTCTGTTTGTAGCTGGTGCTTTTAAATTTTTGTTGATGGGGGTAAACGGTGAACAACGGCTCTGAGTAACAACCAGGGAAAGGTGGATTTACTGCAACAACTGCTGGAAAGGAGGATTCAAAGGATATCCTGCTCACCTGTGTGATTGGTTCTTCTCAAATTTCCTCATGCTGCTCCAGGATGCTTCTTTGGATTTTATTTCAGTGATTCATGTGACCTACTGCATCTACAGCCAACATCTCTCTTAACTAGATCATTGGCTTAGTTTGTAGCCAATAGGCTATTTGGACAACAATAATCCCTTTTTAAAGTGATTAAATGATACTCCCCTGTTTTTAAGGTAATTTTAATTAAAACTTTTTTTTTTTTTTTTTACTGTATACTCCATGCTAGGCATTGTGTTAAGTTCTGGGACTTCTGTGATGATCAAAATACTGAACCTGCCTTTCACAAAGCTAGATGAGACAGAGTCAAACACAGATAATGATAATAAAGTGTGGTAAGGACTATAAGAGGGATATGCACTGGAGTGCAAAGGAATGGACTCCTCGATAAAGTCTTGAATGGTGAGTAGGCATTTATCAGTTATTGTTTGGAGATGGATTGGGATTAATGAGGGATAAGCTTTTGCATGGTAGGAACAGTGTAAGCAAAGGCCTAGAAACATGAAGATGTATACACTGGAGAGGGAAAAGAAGGTCAGCAAGGTGGGGCAGGGACTGGAGAATACCATAGAAAGTGGTAGGCAGGCAGGGATCTGATGGGGAAGAGCCCTGTGGATGGTAGATTAAAGGTTAGTAGAAGGCCGAGCCTCCTGACTTATGTAAGTCACAGAAAAGTATCTGACCCTTAGTTTCCCTGTTTTTAAAATGAGAATGTTGGCGTTTGCTTTTCTTCTGCTTTAAAATGGTCAATGGCTTCCCAGTTCCAGTCGTTATTGGATCATATACCAGATTGTACATGACTTGGTCCCATCTACCCTCTCTGGCCTAATGTCTTGCCACCACTTGCCTTGAGATCTTAAGGGCCTATGCTGCTGGCTTAGGTCTGCAGTTTCTCCAAGCCTAGCTCTCCTGTGACGGGAACAAGAATCTCAAGTAGAGGTATTCTGACCCCCTCAAGGACTGAGGGAAAGATTCTAGAAAAAAGAGGAAAAAAAGTGGAAGGTGAAGGCACAGAAAGAAGGATAGTGTATATAAAATGAGTAGTTTCTATGGGACTAGCGCTCCAGGGCCAGGTCTCCAGGCTAAAAATTGTACCATTCATGGCTCAGAAGCACATACCTCTGGTGTACTGGTACACTCCAAATATGAAAGGAAAAACAGTATGGCTCTTTGATCTGCACACTTCTTCTACTGCTCCCCTAAACTTCAACTTCTCTTAGCCAAACCTGACAGCTAGAAAATGTGCTTACTAAAATTTCTTCACTTAAGCAGCTCTGAAATTTTTAATACACTAATTTAACTGGCTTTCTATTAATCTAATTTTAGAAGTTTACTGTTTGCACTTAGTTCCCTGAAGGATATTAACCAGACCTTCTTAGTTTTGCTTACAGGAATAATTAATGTCTCAAAGCAAAACCAGACAGAATGGTGTCAGGAGCACCTTATGACCCAGTAAATCTGTAACTTTTCTCAGAAACAAATAGCTTGATACCCTTGAGTGGTTGGCACAACAATATCTAAACTGTGGTTTATTAGCCACTGAAACCATGGACAAGTTGAACAGGCTTGAGATAACACAGGACTGAGAAATTGCACATACCCTCCTCACAAGACCCCTGGCATCACTTCATTTTCTTCTCCCCTACCCCTGTCCATTGCATATAAAAACCCTAGCTCCCATTCTCACTTTGAACTGGTTTTAGGGAAGATTCTCAAGGAACTATTGCTTGCGTACTCAAATCACCTTCTCACTGAGAGACATGTTTCTCCTTTGTGGTGCTGGATCAGGCAGGTCCTTTTATTGGAAATAGCCATGCTTACAGTGACAAACCCACATCTCTTGCTTCCAGAAAAAAGGATGAAGACTCTTTTGTTGTTCTGGTGAAAGGGCAGGTGAGAGAGATATTGGGGTTTGCCTAGGGCTTGTTTTTTTCAAATTATTTCTCTTCCAGAAGGAGTATTTACTCAAGGCATGGCCAGGTAAAGATGCTAAGCATGGAGTTTATGTCTAGAGTAATACCTATTTTTTTTAAAAATTGAGAAGTGACTTTTATCACTGTATTTCCCCCTTTTTCTTTCCCATCAATCAAACTCATAGTAGTTGAGTACCTGTTATCTCAGGAAGGGATATGGCAGGGCAATTCACAAAAATAATCCGGGAGTCTGCCTAGATGTTTTTTCAAAAACTTAAGCTTCACAATGGGGAAGGGATATCAGAGTAAACAAATTTTCTTGAAGAAGTCTTAAATTATCTTGATGAAATATGCTTCCAAGAGTGGAAAACAATTCTCCTGGAATTGGAATGGCTAGGCAGGGCTGTGGGTTCCCTTGGCAAATGGGGCCATAAGCAGTTGTGGCAAAAGGATTCTAGATTCCAAACATGGCACAGAGGACCGGGGTGGGGGAATGGTCAGATGGGCAAAGACAGTGACATCTCAGTGACAGCTGTTGGCACTGACAACAGGAAATCTAGTGGCTTTTTTCCAGTACTTGGAAAGGCCTCAGAATTGAGTAGTATAACCCCTGAAAGAGGTGGGACACAGGAAAGACTGAAATGGAAATTCTTTTTTCTTATGATAGTCTAACAGAATGGGGGATTCAGAGTCAATAACTAAATTTAATTATATGAAATAGAAAAAGAAGATCTATAGCCCACCTCAGTGACTCACATCCTCTAAATCTGAAGCAGTGGTGAGCTTGAGCTGATTCACACTGGTTCACGGAGGTGTGAATTATGTTTGTCAGCCAGTTGCTAAACACAGTCATTATGAAAAATTAAAATATAAACTTACAATTAAATAAATTATATTAAAAACAAAGTAATAAATGCTCCAAACTCATTTTTTCCTAATTATTTTACTATTATCTATGCTTTTGGTACATTTATCATTCCTGTATGGCAGAAATCCTATACAATAATGTTCCTCTGCATGTATCTTCCCAACTGCATGTTCACTGCCTTCATTGATATCAGCCACGGCTGGAGTATTTACACCATGGGAACTGGCAAATGTAAAGGAATTTTCCTACCACCCTGTCTCCTTCCCTCCCTCCCTTCTTTCTTTTTTGGAGAGCTTGTTGTTAAACATTCAGTAGCATATCCTGAGTATAAGGAAAGAAAAATGAAAGGACAGAAAAACGGTAACTGCCAGGTGGTATTGAGAAGGTCAGGAACAAGAAGGGATATATGTCCAAGGAAATGACTGAGGAGTATGTTTAGCACTGAGGCTGTGGCTATCTCCTCTTGGTGGGAATGCATGGATTTTGCTAAAGCAGAGAGGGTAGCTTCACAGGACCAACTGAAGTCCACCCACATTCTCAAGTATTTACTTCAGACGATCCACAATGGTTGGGGATACATTTAGAAACAGATTCCCTAATCAGATGAGTTAAACATGAATGATTCAGTACATGTGAAAGAACTTCGGGAATCACATTGCTCTATATCCAGTGAATTGAGGGTCTCCATGACACCATCTTCTAAGGTCCCACTCCACCATTCTTCCTTGGATCTTGCTGCCTCCTCAGCCTTTTTTCCAGTCTCCCCTCTGGGCTTGGTGTCAGAATATTTTTCTGCTGGGATTGTGCTCTGGCTGCAGAGTGTTCTCATTACTTTACTTTCTTTTTTTCCTCTTCTCTTTCCTATACTAGTTCATGCTTTTTAAAGTTTCTACTCTGTTTTCTCTTTTTTAGCTTTTGTATGCCCCTTTCCATGCACAGAATTATCCTCTGTATTTTCACTTCATCTGTTTTTACCACATTTTTTTTAAAAATCTTTTTGAATCTGTGCTTTGTCACTTTGTAGTGACATGTGCTTGAACAAGTTAACTTCTTGGGGTCTGTTTTCTCTTTGGTAAAATGGGAAGATTTTACCATGCTCACAGAGGTGTTTTGTTTTGTTTTTTTTGTAAGTTTTAAATGATGTAATATATATAAAGTACTTAGAAAAATTTCTGACACCTAAAATAATCAGGAAAAGGTACCTGTTCTTTTGATAATGTTAATCTAAGCTGAGTTTGTTACATTTGTGCTCCTAGCATCCATGCCAAGCTCTACATCTGTGGTTATAGATTGAAATGCCTGTGGGGCTTAGGTAGAAGACATCAGTGAATGAAGTGAGTAAGATTGGGAAGTGGCAGAGATCGTGGTAAATTGAAGAGCTCACAACCTGTCTAAATGAGGCAGCCACTTCTTAACTCTGGACAATTACTATCATAAGTAAATGTGAGCCCAAATCAGCTAGTTCTTTAATTTTTCCAGAAATGGTAAAAATTGGTTATTTTAAAAGTAATTTTTTTGGTTAAAAATTGTTGACTCAATATTGGAAAAACAGCACTTCAAAGAAAACAGATCTATTGTTTGCATTTGGCCTGCTGTCCACCAGCTTGAAATCTCTGCAGGACATATCTATTGGGTTATTTGTCAGCAGTTTGTTCCCTATTTATCAATAGGAAATCCTGTCTCATATATGATGTAGCTGATTTTCTAGTAAGGGTGCATTTGGAAGACATTACTTTATGGTATTTCCTTCACTCCAGTTGTAACCTAATCATAGTGAGGCATTTCAAAGGCTAGCAGGTATTTTAACCTTTTAAAAATTGTTTGCTCCTTATCAACTATTCTGTCTGCTTTACGGAGTGTAGAGAGTTTTGGAACCAGCTTTACTTTCTTAGAAAGGAAATTTGAGAGAATTCAAGAGAGTAGGATGGTGAATTTAATTACAGAATTTGACTGAGAATTCATAGACCAATTGGTTAATACGGCTCTCTACTGACGCAAGGTATTGGATAAGTCACGTAACTTACATGGGTCTTAGTTTTCTTATTTACACACAAAAGGGTTAAGTAAGATTGTCTTTACTTTTCATTCCCTAATTACTTGAGTGATTATAAAAATAAGGAGATTATCTTCAGAGAGCTTGAAGCTGAGTGAGGAGGGAAGAAGTTAGTATGGTGGTAGTGGAGACCAAAACAGAAATACTATAAGACAGAACACAATATTAGAAGAATCGTGAGATGAGTAAATTTCTCTTTTACCTCAAAGGAGGTAAAGGCTTTCTCACTGACTAAAAATCCAGAGGCAATAAAAGAAAAGACTGGGAAATTTGACTAGATAAAAAATTTCTTTGCACGGTAAAAAAATACCACAAACAAAGGCCAAAGACAATCGATTGGAAGAAATTGGAAGAAATTATTTGCAACATATATTATGGAAAAAAGGCTAATATCCCAATGACAGAGAGAATTGAGGGACAAAGGACTAAAAAATGATTTAAAAAATGGGAAAAAGACATGAACACACAGTGCTCTCACTCTTTTTTTCTCTCTTTCTCTCCCACCCTCTCTCCCCTCTTGCTCTCACTACCTCACGCACATACAATATAGAAAGGTCCTTACATGTATGATAAAAATGAACTCACTCATAATTAGAGAATGGTAATTAAAATAGCACAGACATGCCATTTTCACCTATAATATTGACAAAATTTAAAAAAAAATGAAAATACATTTAGCACTACCTAGCAGAATTGCATGTGCATTTACCTCTTGACTCATCAATCCCACTTTTAGGAATCTAGTATGGTGATAGCTCTCTAGCAATAAGAAAATACATACACATGAGTTTATTCATTATATCCTTGTTTGTAATTGCAGAATGCTAGAACCAATCTAAAGGCTCATACATGGGAGAGTTGTTGAAGAAATTATTTTACATCTGCATGATGGAGCAATTTGCAGCTGTAAAAAAGAATGTGAAAGCTTTATATGAACTGATATGGAGTAATTTCCATGATATAGTGTTAAGTGCAAAAAACAAAGTGCAAAAGAGTACTATAATATGCGATACTTCATATAAAATAAAAGGGGATATAAGAAAATATGTATGTATCTGCTCAATTGTGCAAAAGAAATAGAGAAAAGATAAGAGACTAATGAGACTGGTTTCCTCAGGGGGTGGGTGGGAAAGGGGTAGAGAGAAGAGAAGAATATTATTGAATAGTGGGGTTTGAGGGGAAAGTGACATTTTTCTGAGTAAACCTCTTTGTATCATTCTGTCTCTTAGCATCCCAGTAATGTTTCATTTATTGTTTCCTTGAATAAATAATCAAAATCAACCAGTATGTGGGGGAACACCAATTGGAAGGCAAATAGTAACAAGTGGACCTAACTGTATTACAGATGAATAACCTAACCACAATGAAGGGGGTAAGGAAGAAAAACTAACCCAAGTAACTTAAAAAAAATAGTATTTTGGCTCTGTACTGTCAGGTTAGAGACAAAAGAACCATGCATAAATGTTGTACTATAGTTACTAAATGTGTTTCTCACAGGGTATGGGTCAGCAATTCTGCAACTACTTGATGTGTATATTAGGATTGAACAAATAAGTAAATATGTCATAGGTAATGGAGAGCCAGATTTTCATTGTCAGAGAAAGAAGTTTTAAATAAGGAAAGGGAGAAGGCTAACCTTGGGGTGTTAGATTGGAACAGGAGGTATCAATATTGTGGTAGTTAGAATAATGATCTCTCAAAGATGGTCACAGTCTAATCCTGGAACATATGAATATGCTATATTACCTGGTGTAATAGGTTGGATTATGTACTCCAGAAAAAAAAAAACATGTCCTTAATCTAAATCCCATTTCTGTGGGGGTGAACCAATTGTAAATAGGACCTTTCTTATTTGTTATTTTTAGTTAAGGTGTGGCCAACTGTGCCAGGATGGGTCTTAATCCTAATACTAGAGGACTTATAAAAAGAAAGTCACAGGGAGGAACTGGAAGACAGAAGTCAGGAGGAACTCAGAAGAGAAAAGAAGACATCACCATGTGACGGGAAAGCGAAGGAACCCAAGGATTGGCAGCCAGCCAGAACACTACTGACTCTGGGAGGCAGTCAGCCTTCTAGCCTTGGATACTGTGACACAACAAATTTTCATTGTTTCAGCCAACTCTTTGTGTGGTATTTGTCATAACAGCATGGAAACTAAGACACATAGTGAGGGGAAATTAAAGTTGCAGATAAAATTAAGGTTGCAAATCAACTGATGTTAAAATGTGGAGATTATCCTGGAGTATCTGGTTGGGCTCAATGTAATCATAACGGTCCTTCTAAGTGAAAGAGAGAGGCGGAAGAATCAGAGAGATGAAATATGAAAAAGACTGGACCAGGCCATTGCTGTTTTTTTTTTTTTTTTCTTCCATTGCTGGTTTTGAGATAGAAGGGGGATTACAAGTCAAGGAATGTGGGCAGCCTCTAGAAACTGGAAAAGGCAAGGAAACAGATTCTCCCTTGGATCCTCCAAAAGGAATGAAGCCCTGCCTATACCTTGAGTGTAGCCCACTGAGACCCATTTTTGGGCTTTTGACCTCCAGAACTGTAAATAAAAATTTGTGTGATTTTATGGTACTAAATTTGTAGCAATTTGTTATAGGAAATTAATGCAAAGTATGAACTCATAGTTTTAAATATTTAACCAGAAAGCAGTGAGCACACTTAACTCACAGATTATGGTTTCTAAATACCTTTCTCTAGTGAAAGGAGGCAGGGATGGATGGTTAATCCTAAGGTTAGGGGCAGGGAAAATAAAAATATGCTAGGAATATCTTGTGGTGGCAGAAAATAAGAAAGTCCTCAAGAAAGGATGGGAGCACATCAAAAGGACACCAGAGGGGGTGCAGATGTGGCTCAAATGGTTGGGCATCCATTTCTCATATGGAGGGAACTGAGTTCGATCCCCAGGACCTCCTGGTAAAATAAAAAGAAAAATTACAGAAGGTACGTGGGTGCTCCATCAGGCCCCATGAGTGGGTGAGCTGTCAGGCCCCATGAGCAGGTGAGCCCCCAGGCACTGTGAGTGGGTGAAGCCTCCAGGCCCCACGAGCAATCTAGCCGGGCCCTGCAAGTGGGAGAGCCCCCAGGCACAATGAGTGGGTAAGCCCCCAGGCCCTGTGAGCTGGTGAGCCCCTAGGCCCTGCAAGCGCGTGACCCACCAGGCCCCACTGAACCACACAGCACGATGATGACCTAACAGGAGAGAGACGCAGAGAAGAGCCAAGACGAGATGTGCCAAAAAACCAGGAACTGAGGTGGCTCAAGTGGCAGAACGTCTCTCTCCCACATCAGAGGTTCCCAGGATCGAATCCCAGTGAAGTTAGGAGGAGAAGGATGAGAAGAGAGGGCAGGAAACAGACACAGAGAATTACCCAACGAATGAACACAAAAACAGCAAAAACAGGGAAGGGGGAGTTTAAAATTGATTTTTTAAAAAGTAAATAAATAAATAAATCTTAAAAAAAAAAAAAAAAAGAACACTGGAGGCAACCACAAGGATTTCCCGAACCAAAGGCCAAAGCGGAAACAAATTGAGTAACAAAGCAGTAAGAGTGATAGATTCTAACTCGTAAAATAAAATAAAAATCCAAGAGTCCATACTTATTTAAATAATTGAATAAATAGTTAAAAAGAGAACAACTCTTCTTTACAAACAAATTCCAAGTAATAAATATAAAAAGAATGAGAGGAATAGAGTAATCACCATTGGGCAAATGCTGCGGTAATAATTATTGTAGGCAAGATCCATCTGTGGATGCTAAAATTTGTAAAATTATGATGAGAAACAGTGTATTTGCATAGTCTCAGAGTATCTACCTCAAAATATTCTCTATGTTGAATTTTGACCCCAGAAAAGATGTGTTGAGGTCTTACCCTGAATACCTCACACAGGGACTTTATTTGGAAGCATAGCTGCTGGAATTAGTTAAGTTAAAATGAGGTCATACTGCAGTAGGTAGGTTCTTAATCCAATGTGACTGGTGTCTTTGTAAAAAAGGGAGAAGAGACACAGACAAAGGGTTGAAAGCCATGTGATAATGGAGGCAGAGACTGAAATGCTGTAGCTGCAAGCCATGCAGGGCCAAGGAGTGTTGGCAAACTGCCACAGGCTAGAAAGAGGCAGTGAAGGATTCTACTTCCAGGGTTCAGAAGGAACATGGCCCTGCTGAGCCCTTAATCTCAGACTTCTAGCTTCCAGATTGGTAGGTAATCCATATTTGTTGTTTTAAGCCACCTAGTATGTGGTCTTTTGTTACAGCAGCACCAGGAAACCAAGGCAAGATATTTAATAACTATGAAGGGAAAAATGATAACTTTACAGTGAAGATACCTGGTAAACCACACTTTAACCAAGTGATCTAGGTTAATAGCAACAAAAACAAGACATATTGGAACCATGTTCCCCTTGATACGAGGCACTGAGAAAGGCACAAATTCACTTCTATGTTGTCAGGAATGCACAACCTCAGCTGAATCTCGAGCGAGCAAAGGGCAAACCCAAACTGCGAGTCATTCTATAGAATAACTGTTCAGTACCTTTTAGAAGTGTAAAGGTCATGAAAACCAAAGAAATGTCATAGATTGGAGGATTCTAAGGAGGCATGACAACTAAATGCAATCCTGAATTGGCCTGGACCAGGAAAAGGACATTAGAGAAAAACTGGTAGAATTTGAATGAGGTCTGTTGTTTAGCTCATAGTATTGTACCCGTGTTAATTTCCTGGTTATATAAGATGTTAACATGAGGGGAAGCTAAGTGAAGGATATGTGGGTGCTATTTCTATAACTTTTATGGAAGCCTAAAATTATTTTAAAACAAAGAGAAAAGGATCATGAGAGCAGTGTAGAAGAAAGTGTTTAAAAGTGTTCCGTAAAGGGAAAAGCCCATTCAGAGAAATTTCATGGCAGAGGAAGTAATTATGAAGGATCTTGAAGGATAGATACGAGCAGTGTCAGAGGGGAAATGTGATTCAGTGATTTAGGTAGTAACAATTGTCCTGGTTTGATAGGAGCACTGAGTATGGAGGAACAAGTCTGGTAAGGAAAAGTGGAGCCATATTCCTGAGATTTTGAATTTTCAGGCTGGCAAGGAGATGCTAATGAGACCAGTTAGTATGTATCAGTTTTCTAGGGCTGCCACAACAAATGACCACAAACTGCATTGTTTGAAACAACTTGTTGTCTCACAGTTCTGGAGGCTAGTAGTTCAAATTCAAGGTGTTGGCAGAGCCTCGCTCCCTCTGAAGTCTCCGGGGAAGAATCCTTCCTGGCTTCTTCCAGCTTCCGGTAGTTGCTGGCAATCCTTGGTGTTCCTTGGCTTCAGCCTCTGCCTTTGTGGTCACTTGGCATTCTCGCTGTGTATCTCCTCCATCTCTGTGTTTTTGTATGGACTTCTTGTAAAGACTCCAGTCACTGTATTTAGGGCCCACCCTAATACAGTATGACCGCAATTTAACTTGATCATATCTGCCAAGATCCTACTTCTAAATAAGGTCATATCCACAGATATCTGGGGTTAGGATTTCAGCATATCTTTTTGGGGGGACTCACTTCAACCCACAACAGGAGGCTATGGTATTAGTTTGGGTGGGAAATAATAGGGATCTAGATTAAGGTTATTGTAGTGAGATTAGAAAGGGAGGGTTCCAAGGGAGACTGCGTGTATAGAATGTATAGAACTTTGTAACTGGCAGATGATGACTGGTTGTCTAGCCAATATACATTTTTTTCATTATCTTCCTTATAACAGGCCCCATTTTGGAGGGAGAAGGTTACAGTATTCCTGTCTAAAATCTGACATTTTCCAGCCTCCTTTGAGATAGTGGCATCAAGGAAAGTTGTCTCATGGTTTTCCAGGAAAGCTCTTCAAAAATAGGCTAACTCCGTAGACACTGACATTTGTCCATTTCTTTTCTGCACAGAACATGGACACTGTGCCTGGAGGTGGAGCTGTCATCCTGGACTATGACATGAGGACAAAAGCCACATGCAAGGACAACATAGCAGAAAGACTCTAGGCTCCTGGTTCCCTGACGCCACACCAGTCCAGGGGCACCTGCTTCCAGATATCTGCTTATGTAAGCAGTAACTAAAAATGACTTACTGCTTTAAATCACTGTTGGGAGGGGGGTGCTGGTGGTGGTAATGGTGGTTTTTTAGTTGTTTCTGTCTCCTACAGTTGAATGCAATCCTAATTGATACAGTGACAATGGGAAAGAGAGAAATGAGACAAAATAATTTTCACCCATCTGGGAAAATGATAGCACCATCAGGAGAAGAAGAAACGAGGGATTTTGAGTAAGTACTTGGGACTGGGTGGCAAGTATGATGAACAATGGCCCTACTTTTACATTGGGAGATGCAGAAAACAAACAACAGCAAGAACAATAGCGACAATAACAAGAAGAAAAGATTTGATCCCAGTAAACACTACCCAAAGAATTAATACAGAGTGATGTTAGTCAAAGAATTACTGGGTGATTCCTAGAGTGGAGTGTTTGGAGACATGTTAAGTTGCTGCATCTCTAGACCACATAGGCGAATATTTTTAGAAATTGTGAATTTAAAGATTGGGAGAGAGGCTGGGGTTAGACATTTCATTAGGGAATTGTCAACATCGAGACGTTAATAAAAGCAAAGTATGGGTAGAGAAGAGTGACTCAAGACATTTTGGGATTTATAAAAAAGTTATCAGAGGGGGTCTCATCCTGTAGCATGCCTGCACTCATGCCTGGGGTTGCGTACTATCTCTTTTCTTGTTTCTTAATAAACTCTGTACTCCTTTGCCTAAAAATAAAAAAAAAATAAATAAATCAAAGGTAAGAATCTGGCAAGTGTTGTATCTTGCCCAAACAGAGGCATGAGATGTTTTAGCAAAGAGAGTCATTAATGCTGCAGGGACATTAAAATAGATGAGGTTAGAGGAAAGACCACCGAATATGGTAAATTTGTAGTCACCAATCATTAGTGACATTTGAGGAGGTGTTTTAAAATAAACGTGTGGTAAAAAATGAAGAAAGTAAATGAGAACCACACTAAACCCATCCTCCTCCACTCCCAATGCACACATGTGGGTGATTAATAGGTAAGCAGAAATGCTGTTCCTTTTTAAATGCTAGCACTGTTCATAACACGACTCTTCATTTGACAATGCTCAGCCATTTCATTAAAGCACTAGCACTGGCATTTTACAGCGGCCCAGAACGTCCCCTGAATTCATTTGAATCCTGTAGCTCATATGATAATTGCTGAGAGAAATGGCACTTTGAGTCACTCAGTTGTGTAACAGCAGCGTGTTTTACGACTTTTTCATCTCATAAAACAAGGCTAAATTTTTCCTTACAGTTGGAAAATGCTTTAGACGAGGGTAAACCTGACCTAGGGCTCCAAGTTTATGGACCCAATTTATTCCCTCTGTAAATTCATGGGACAGTTCTATGTGACTTCTCCCACAGGGTGTGAAATCTTATGTTGGTCAGGTGTTCATGTTTTTTCATGTAATTAAGCAATTATTTTCAAATCGATGAAAATTTTTAGAAGGCTTTGAAAATGTTAGTAAAGCTAGCACTCTGTTGTATTTATGTTGGGTTTCAATCCTATTTCTTCAAAGAATGTTGGACAGTTGAAGACATTGCAAATATTAGCATTTCTGCTCTGCAGATAGAGAAATTATGTGATGCACTTGAAGTGATATTGAAAGTCAAAAGTAGGAGATTCTGAACTAAAGTTTTTATTAAAAATGTTTCTCCATCCTCCATCAATACCTTTTATTCTTTTTCAGTTCTTCCACACAAATAAATCCATGTAAGTATTTTGGAGAGATAATATTGAAAAAACTGTGGTTAAATTCTCAATTTTTAATGAAAGTGTTGTCTTGAGAGTGGTGATTGTTGCTATGGGTTACCAATTTTCTCTATCAGACAATTACTGACTCTTTCCATAATATATATCATAACTTTCAATCACATTCCACCAGCCTCCTCAAAACTCTACCAAATTAAACATACAATCTGTACATAGAGTATTTTTGTAATGCAGATACAGTTAGAAATCAAATCCTCATTCTCTCCTTTGAAGAAGTCCCCTATATATATAGAAATTCTGCATTCTCCACTAAGAGGATAGATTGCTCATGTAATTGGTCAATTCATAAAAAAACTCATAAAAACAAAAAAGGAGAACCCATCCCTTTTACGTGTGTGCTCTGACTCACTCAGTGTCACGATTCTAAATCAGACTTTCCCAAATCCAGTGCAGTGTCAAGAGAAAATGTACTCTTCCCTTTTTGGCTTAGCAGCTTTAAATGGAACTAAAGTATCAACTGGTTGTTGTAAAATGATGCCACTGTCCCATTATCAGTAGCGAGCAGTGTGTACACATTTGCTAGTTATTTAACTGAGATTAAAGAGTCTGTGGACAAGGACTGGAGAGATTGCTCCTATTTGAGGGAACAATGCCATGACCTTGGGCTCATTTGAAGGAACTCAAATCTCCTAAGGTAACATTCTCAATTTAGACTGGTAGAGGAAGAAGTTCTTGTTGAGGTAGGTAGACTTGCTTCAAGGAGTGCTAGAATGGGAATGATAATGGGACAAGGTAGACTTAAGGCATCCTCCCCTCCAACTTCAGCTATAAACACTTAGAAATGATGGATAGCATATAAGAAGAAAAAACTAGAAGGACATAACCATGATCAAAATAAGATACATGCCAATAGATCAGAAACAGAAGAGAATTGCAAAGTAGTGAGAGGTGCCAAAGCTGTAGGCCTGCCTGGAGTTTGTGTTTTTGGATACCGAAAGAATAAAACTACACATGGAAGATCACCAGAGCCAGGGATATTGCTTGGAACTAGGGGCTGGATGGTTCTCTATTGTGAAGGAAGCTAAAAAGAGTTATTACTGATAGTCGCCAAAGGCTATGTTAAACCAGATGCTTGGGGAGGTAGGAGGACACAGATTAGCCTCAAGGAAGAATCTGAGCAAAACTGTGCATTCCTTATTACCAGGAGCCACAAGCCTCCAATAAAAGTTTCTGAGCTGGTTTCCTCAGAGGATCAGGCAGATAGATGCATCCAAAACTGCTAGTTGAAAGGAGTGAGTAAATCAGAGTGAGGGAGAATACTTTTCATTAAAAATGAGTCTGCAAACCAAAATTACAAAGCACATCAAGCTCTAAAATGAACACAACCTGAAGAGAAAATTAATAAATTGGATGGTAGTACTGAGGTATTAACTCAGAACATGAGACAAAAAGTTAAAGTATGAAAGAACGTTAAAAACAAGGAAGACCAGACTGGTATTCTCTAATTCAGATGCAATAGTTATCTAGAATAATAATAAGAAAAACTCTATTGAGGTAATTGATAATTTTCTAGAATTGTAGAATACAGTAGTTCTTAGATTAAAAGTACATTTTATATGAGGAGTAGGATAAATGAAAATACAATTATACTAAGTGTGGTAGTTTGGAGCTGAATGTATCCCAGAAAAAATCATGTTCTTAAACTTAATCTATTCCTGTGGGTGTAAGTAGGACATTTTGATGAGGTTAAGGTGTGGCCCAACTCAATCAGGATAAGTCTATCTTATTACTGGAGTCCTTTATAAGCAGAATGAAATTCTGATACATAGAGTAAGACACTGGGGGCAAGAAGGTGAAGGTCAACAGAACCCATAAGAGAAGGGAGAGGCCAGGAGAGGCTGCCATGTGCATTATCATGTGACAGAGGAGCCTCTTACAAAGGATCATTGGCAGCCAGCCCCAGAACATCAGTCTTCAGGAAGAAATCATCCCCTTGATGATGCCTTGATTTGGACTTTTCCCTAGCCTCAAAACCATGAGCTAATAATTTCGTATAGCTTAAGCCAGACCATTTTATGTTATTTGGTTGAGCAGCCAAGGAAACTGAAACAGATTTTGGTACCAGGAGACTGAAGTGTTGCTATTGCAAGCAAAAATGTGGAAATGGCTTTGGAACTGGGTAATGGGTAGAACCTGGAAGAATTGAGAGGTGCTTGATAGAAAAAGCTTAGATTGCTTTGAAGAGACTATTTGTAGAAATATGGATGCTAGAGGTCCTTCTGATGAGGCCTTAGATGGAAATGATGAATATGTTATTGGAAACTGCAGGAAAGGTGATCCTGTTTTAAAGTAGCACAAAACTTGGCAAAATTGAGTTCTGATGTTGGATGGAAGGCCGAACTCGAAAGTGATGAACTTGGTTATTTAGTTGAGGAGATTTCCAAGCTAAGTGTGGAGGGTACAGCCTGGCATTTATAGAGATAAATTTACCTCCTTGCTATTTATAGTGAAATGTGACAGGAAAGGAATAAACTGAGAAATGAACTCCTAAGCACCAAGAAACCAAAAATTGATGGTGTGTAAAATTCTCAGCCTATTCAGATAGGGTGCCCTGAGACTAGAGCCAGATGTTGCTCTATCAGGGACCTTCCTGAGCTTCCAGATAGTAAGTTCCCAGAGAATAGGGCTCCATGTGAGGGTTTAACTGAACATGGAACCATGAAGCCATTGGTGGAAGTCAAGATTGGAAATACAGTTATGCTGGAAGGATCTGTGGAAAGTCTTTCTGCCTGATGGCTTAGATAACTATGAACTTCATGCAAGATCAATAGGATATTTACAAAATTTGTAAGCAGATCCACTGCCAGCCTGGACTGAAATGGACAGAGAAGGGAGAAATTGAAGGAAGAATAGCTGCAAGAGCAGAACCATGGAAGCTGAAGTCTGGACCAAAGAGATTTCCTCAGGCAAAGAGAGTGGGCCCACCCACGTGTGCAGAAAGGGGGAGTCTGACCCTGTGCTTGGAGGAGGCAGGCCTTCTGCCCCATTTTTCAGGAAGAATGCTGTTACTCCAATGCTCAGAGATGGTGGGACCTGTGCCCTAGCATTCACAGAGAGTCTGGCTGCCACCTCAGAGCTCAGAGAGGGTGGGGCCTGTGCCCTTGGGTTTCCTGAGAGCCTGGTTACCACCCCAATGCTCAGAGAAGGTGAGGCCTATGCCCCAGGGTTTTCAGAAAACCTGGGCACCATCTCATGGTTGGAGAGGGTGGAGCCTTCACCTCAGTGTTTGGGGAGAGCACAGCTGCATGAGCACCTGGAAGGGGTGGGGCTGCCACTCCATCAAGCTCAGAGTACAAATGAGTTATCAAAACATGGATAACTCTCAAGTCTTGAAATATAATGGAGTTTGCCCTGCTGGGTTACAGAATTGTTTGGGACCTGTGGCTCCTGTTTTCTTTACAAATCTACCTATTGGTTTGGGAATGTTTATCCTATTCCTGTCCCTCCATTGTATATTGGAAGCAGATAACTTGTTCTCTAGGTTTCACAGGTCCAAAGTCAGAGGGGAATTGTGCCCCAGGATGGATCACACCCATAACCAATTTTGATCAGACTTCCTACTTAGCATTGTTACTGAAAATGACTTTAGGTTTTTGGGATGTTGTGGTGGACTGAATGTATTTTTCATGCAGAAGGAACATGTCTTTTTGGGGTCCAGAGGGCAGACTATCATGTTTTGGGCCTATGCACCCAAGAATAAAATTCAGACCAGTCACAAAGAAGAAAAGCCACAAAGAGAGAAGCCAGAGCAAAAAGTCAATGGAACCTGGAAGAGAAGGGAGAGACTGGATATGCACTGCCATGTGACAGAGGAGTCCAGGGCTAAGGATCAGCAACAGCCTGCCCTAGAGACCAGCGTTTGGGAAGAAAGCATTACCGTGATGACACCTTGATTTGGACTTTTCCTTTCCTCAAAACCATGAGCCCATAAATTCTCACTGTTTAAGCCAACACATTTCATGGTATTTGCTCTAGCAATGAGGAAACTAAACACCATATATTTTATTAATTTATTAATTATGAGTATTGTCTGTCTACCCTCCTACTCCATAAGCACAGGGATTTTGTTTTGTTCAATGACAAATCCCAAGCTCCTAGAACAGTGCTCAGTACATTGTAGGCAATCAATAAATATTTGCTGAATAAGCTTCAGGCCAGTATTTATTGTGATAAATTAATATAGAAGCTTCTTAAATTATATTCATAATGCAAATGTCTTTTGGTTTCTCTCATTCCATTGAGTATCAGTCACAGTTTTTGATATTTGGATAATTTGCTTGTTTTGCCAGATATTTTAGTGAATAGTTAAGAAAGGCTGAATCAGGGAATGTCAAATGCCATTTTATACCTAAAATGTCAGGCCATCTCTAAATGTGATAAATCTCCATCCAAGTCACTGATAAAAATATTGATCAGAGCAGGCCAAAGATAGAGCCCTGAAGCGCATTTCTTGAAACCTCCCTCTAGTCATTTATCACCATTCTTTTTAAAATCACCTTTCATGTATTTCTCTCCATGAGCCACAAAGATATGGTGATAAAAGTTGGTAAAAACCCTGTGGGATTCCAGACCAATAACAAACAATATTAATAAATGCTAATGTTTACTGAGAACTTACTATGTGCTGTGTACTATGATAAGTTTATTACATACTGTATTTTTTTTTAGTGGATTTGTACCACTTTTATTCTTTTTTTATAGTGTGTCAGATCATACAGCTAGTAAGTGATGGAACTAGTATTTGACTCCAGACAGTGTGACTCCAGAGTGTAATCTCTGACTACCATAGTGGCTCCTTGACAGCTATACTCTGTTTGTTGGTCTCTGACTTACCAGCTTAATGATTCTAACATGAAATATATTTTGAAAAAAATGTTATGTGCCAAGACATGAACGGTGAAGGAAGGAAACAAAGACAAATATGATCTGATCCTGCATTTAAGTGTTTAAAAGGGAAACAGAATTATGGAGTTCATTGTATGAATCCTATATCTATCTTGTGCAGTTATTTTATTTTTGCTTGTTTGGAAAATTCAGGGATGTTTTTCCTTTGTGCCAGTAATTAACTTGTTTCCAAAGACCCATTGGCAGGAAATAAGCACAAAAATCCAGTATAAATACATTTCTGCCATTAGTTTCTGAAGAGCAGAAACTTAGGACACTTTCTTGACTGAGCCTGCTTATTTATAGTGCTACATAAATGCCAAATGTTTGAACCATGAGAGTAGCTGTGCTTAAACAGATACCTCTGACCTGCTGCCAATGTGCTGTCTTTGATCTTGCGAGACTTTTACCAAGTTCTCAGGCGATCTCATCTCATTGCCCCTTAACTGAAAGCAATTTTCATGTTTTATATTTAATCCTTTTGAGGCACTTAGCCAGGTGGTGAATTAATTACTTTTGTAGGTTGAGAAAAGATCCCAACTTAGTTGTTATATTCAGTTAAAGTTAAAAAATTTTCTTTGAAGGCTGTATTGAAATAGTTTAGGCTTTTATTTCATTAAAAATACATTTAAAAGGCAGAACCATGCAATCTAGTGGCTGCTTCTACATTTTTCAGAATAAGGATTCCTTTCATCACTAGTATAATTAGGAAGGGCTATTTTTGTTTGCAAGCCAGTTTCTTTTTGAGCCAAAGACAAATGTCTTTGGAGGTGATATGACTACAAGGTCTTTGTGATTGGAGGTAGAGGTGAAAGGTCTAGTTTGAAATCTATAGAAAATTCTATATGGAGGCTTACTTTCAGCACACACTGAGCAATCTGGAGAGAATACTGTGACAATAGATAGCATTTCTCTGAGAAGAGGAAATGGAAGAGTTAAGAGAGCCCTGAACTTGAAGTCAGGAGGCTCAGTTCTAAATCTTGTTCCTAACACTAACTTGAAATGTTATCTTGGACGAAGAATCCCTTAACATTGCTGAATCTCAGTCTCTTTGTATGTTAAAAGGGAATAATGATACATCTTCCAAAGAGTTACTCTGGGATCCATTGAAATAAAGTTAACAAGCTGTCTGTAATGGGTTAGGCATTTAAAAAATGCTATGAGTATCTGAGTATGTGACACTCAAAATACATGACAAATTATTGTATTCTTGATGCACTGAGCACTATCCTTACAGTTGGAGAGGTGATGAGTGTTATTACCCTCGCCTTATATGGAGAAACCATATTTTATATAACTGGAACCTCATCATTTGGAAAGAGGTAGAGAACCCTGTCTTCTGAAAAATACTCTCCCTATGAGTTCCTGTTCAATAGTGAGCAGTATAGTAATAGAAGGAAAGGCCTCTCTTAAATCAAGTAGAATATGTCTCCCTTGAGTGATTGAATGCAAACCTTGACTATGTAAGCAGTTTCAGAAGAAGGTCATTGTCTATGGAATTAATTTTCATTCTTGGCTCAACCATGCTTGCTGGCTGTCAGAGGTTGGAGAAAAGCCCATCTGTTCAGTTAGGGACTTGCCTGATTGATGGACAAGGATTGGCAGGAGTTAGAGGATAAGTCCCCGTACCCAGAAATAAATTATTTAAGTGTCCTTTAGTTCTGGGTAGAAACTAAATCTCTGTCTAGACAAATAATATAAAGTAGAAAATGAAAGCTTTTATTTGAATATATCTAAATAATGAAAGTCCTCACGTATCCCACACATAACAGATGCTCTATGAACTTTGTTAATTTTGTGAATTAAGACCAAATTTTTTTTTTCTCTCGAGTTATCCAGAGAGTTCTCACTTAATAGATGTAGGCCCAGTACACACTAAGTATTTAAGCTCTGTTAATTTTCTTACCCCTCTGTGTTTTTTTACTCTGTATTTACATATTCCTACCAACCAAGAAACTTCTGCCAAGCCTCCTTTTGTGTAGTCTGGATTATAAGAATAATAATTCAATATGACCAAATTTACATTTTCAACCCGCCCGCATTCTACAATTTGAGTTGCTAAACAAATGCTGTTCTCCATTGTCCTCATACCCATCCCCTGAGAATTGCTAAAGTGTTTTGAGTCAGTATGTAAATGTATTTCTTATCTCACATTGCCAATATATTTAATGCCTTTTTAATGAATAACTTTTATTAAATGATTCCAGCACAAAGAGCTAGTACTGAGAGAAAATTCTAGCATCTAAGACTAAGAAGAGTTCAACTTAAAATCTGACATAAAAAGGAAACCATATTTTAAATTTTGAAATATTCAAAATTTAAATATACATTCCATAAAGCAATACTCATTAAAA